>VZTJ01000383.1:3054754-3142370 GCA_013397795.1 Orthonyx spaldingii
TCTCTTGAAAACCCTTTTTTTTTTTTTTTTTTTTTTTATGTAGCCAGATTATCACCCAGCGCGCTGGATTTACACTGCATTAGCGATTGTCAAGATTAGAGCAGAATCCCCAGATAACAAACAGGAACACAAGACGTCAATTTATGACATAATAGCAATACTAATGCAACAATAATCATGGTCGAAAGAAGGATGCAGTGGAGGGCGAGTTGAGTATCCCAGCTCTGAGGAGAGAAGCTCCCTGCACTGGAGTGTCTTTGATTAAAAAACCCATTATGTCCATAAATATAATTTTATACTTCTTTTTCCTGACAGAGAGGAAAAACAGCAGCCCAGCACAGGTCTGGCAAAGTTAGTGCATGAAACCACCAGCAGTTAGAGGAACAGGTTAGGCGATGCAGCCTTCCCCCTGGACCCTGCTAAGTGTCTACGCAGGTCACAAAAGCTTCCTAGACCTCCCAAAAGAAGGTGCACATAAAACGTGGCATTTCTGTGCCTGCAGCTATTTGGAGCACAAGCCCCAAAAAGAGAGGCTGCAGGCAGCCCCTGCCCTGCAAAGGGTGTCATCGACTGGTGTGAGAGAGGCTGCGGAGTTGCCATGCTGGGGAGCGAGCTGGATCCTGGCAGCTGGCCTGACCCCGAGGGATTAAAGACTCCCCCACCTTCCCAGCTCACATGGTGGCACATGCTGCAGCCGGGCCCACGAGGCCCTTTTTTTTTCTTCCTGCCTGCCCTGGTCTCAGTCAAGTGCTTATTACTGCAGCAGGAGGCTTGGGCAGGAACCCCTCTGCACACATAACGCAAGAGCCATGAGATGCTGGGAGACTTAGTGCCCCTTCTGTCCCTTTGTCAAAGTCACCATTTTCCAGAGCTTCTCCTGCACCTGCCATCTCAGGGTGATCACCAGACCCTTCTGGGGGAAAGCCTCTTTTTTTTGGGAATCAGGAATCACTCCAGTATCCTTGCTTCCCTCATTTATGAGTGGTTTTTTTCCAGACCCTTTTCTCCATCACATGTCTTCCTTTGGCTGAAGCACTGATCCCACTCTTTGGGGGTCCATCAGCACATTTACAAGGACCAGTCTGGGAGGGATGCACTGCATGATGGTGTCATGGATGGTGACATGAGCTGCAGGCAAACAGCACTCTCCAGCAGTGCTTGTTTGCAGGCATGCTGGATATGCACACTGATTTCACCTACTCATTCCCATTTAGAGCTGGAGCACTCAAATGACTTACATCAAGGCTGACTAACCATTTCTACTATTAGCGGCCTTCTTAATCACTCATAAATCTTTTGGTTGGGAAGTGTAAAGTTCTCCAGATCTGATCTCTGTCCAGGGAAGCAGTGGTTGCTTTGACTGTGCTGTGTTTGAGCAAAAGTGGCCCAGGTATTTACGAGTTTAAGTGCCCAAGCCACAGAACCCTTATCCCATTATAAAATAATGCTCTATCTTCATGGAAATTAAAGAAAAAAAGCAAAACAACAGAGAAACAGGCAGTAGAAATCTGTTAGGACTAGACTGATGGAGCAACTTTCAATGATCCACTGAAAATCAATTGCAACAAGGGCTGAGTTGTTATAGGCAAAGAAATGGTGCTGAGAGAGGCAGTGTTACTACTGCTGGGGTGCTGCTGCTGCTGCCTGGAGACCTCCCTGACAAAGGGACTGCATGGTGAGTGAGCATGCAAGGCACCGTACAGCTGAAGGCAACAGCCTTCAGTACAGCTGAGTGCTGCCTCACTGGGGAAGCCAGGGGCCTGGCTGGGACTGCACATGGCCACCTCTTATTGGGAGCACACCTGGAGCCTGGCTGCTGGCTGCAGAGGTAACTCTTGGAGAGGAAGAGGAGGGGTACAGGGACAGGGTCAGAGCAGATCAGAGGAATCCAGTGGCTATTCAAGTTCAAGATGGAAAAAGATATCTATTCCTATATCTGACATTGTTTGAACTTGACTGGCCACTCCAGCTGTACCAGACTATGCTGTCCTGCAGGTAGTGCCCCAGCTAGGAAAATGCTCTTCTCCCCCTTGGCACTGTCATAACAAACACACAAAAAAAAGCTGGGTAAGCAGTGAAGCTGTGCCATTCTCTGAGTTTGAAAAAGCAAAAGCTATAACTATTTCATTAATTATTTTGGCCAATGAGTTGGAAACAACAGCAGGGAATTTGCAATCACTCGCCTATCATTCGGTCTGTACACAATACTGTTTGCAAGGATCATGGCCACCATCTCATTTACTTTGTGCAGTGCCGTAACATTGAGGCTGGCCATGTTTTGGTTTGGTCGCTCCTTACTGCACTGCCCTGCCAAGTAGCAGAAGCAGTTTGAGGGCAAGGCACTGCAGCTCTAAACAGTCGTTTCTGTGAAAGCCATGAGCTACTCTGGACTTAACAGCTAAGTGGAGCAAGGTGGAGAGTGAGATCTTCCTCACCAATCCCTCTGTGCAGTTCTATTCCATGATTATAAAAATAAAAGACTCAGGTTAGAAAGTACTTACCAAGTGCATAAGTGTTTTAAGTATCGTAATTCTCTTACATGTGTTCATTGCAACGTAAACTGCAGTCACGTATCTGTAATGCTGCAGTCTCATATCTGTAGTGCTGAAGTCTCTTCCCAGCCATGCTTGAAACCAACTTCAGTAACAACTGGGTAACCACTGAAAACAACAGCCAGTCCCCAAGGCCAAGAGTTTTGGGCTAGCCTAGAGCAGGCTGCCTTTCCTCAGCTCCTGCTTGCCCTGGGCCCCATGGAAAGGTGCACAGCAGCCTGTCAATATCAGGAATTAAGAAAACCATGAAGGAAAGTCACAAATTTCAGAACTGTTCAGTGTCACACCTGGTGAACAGCCTCATCCTGGCACCGAGGGTTTGCGCACAGTACACGTGCAAGTCTGCTTAACAAGGTGCAAGCATGCTGTGTACCTGGGCAGGAATCACCCTGCTCCAGGAGCAGCTGTGCCCAAGCCAGGCACCTTGAGGGTGACCAAGACGAGATTGGGTGTGGAGATGCTCTGGCACAGCTCCATGCTGCCAGGCAGGAGTCACCTGCCAGGCAGAGCAAGCCACCTCTGTCCCTGCTTGTCTGTGCAGACACATGCTGAATAACCGTGGCTGCTTCCCAGAGCAAGTTTCTAGGCTTCATTATATTTTTACTTGTCTTGCAAGGGACAGAGCAAGTGCTCTGATAAATGAAGAGAAAGGGTTGCTTGCTTTGCAGGAGATTTATGTGACAGTCTCTCTCTCTCTCAGCCCAGGAAATCCTTGTGCTGTTCCTCAGAGTTGTCAAGCCTGTAGACAGGATGCACAGGGCTTGGGGAGCCAGGGGATGAGCACACTGCCACTGTCCCTGCGCTCGCACCAGCAGCATTCACCAGCTGAGTTGGGGTGCTACTGAAAGACACACTGTGCTGTTTGTTGCCAGCGTTGCTCCAGTGACCTGAGCTAGCCTTCATAACCCAGGTAGCTTCAGGAGACCGTTGTATGTATTCAGGAGACCCTGTGTATCACTGTCAGTGCCTGTGAGCATGGCTGCTACACAATCCCTGCATGTCTCAGTCCCTCACCCACTGTGGATGCTGAAAAAGCTGCAAGGTCTGTTGGTAGGGTCATGATGCTGGATGGGAACACCACTGCTAAGGGGGCAGAGGGCACAGACAGCCCGGGGCCAGGGGCTGTGCACATGAAGGCAGCAGTGCGTATGGGATGTGCTGCCCAGAATGCCGAGGATAGAGTGGGCAGTAAGCAGGAGCCATATGGAAGGTGCTGCCAAACAAGGCCGTTGAAGCAAAGGCTGCAAATGAGTGGAGGAGAGCAGGAGAAAGGGAGAGCTCAACACCACAACCAAGAGGGGCCTGCCAGGGCCACACAGGCCTGGTGGCCAGTGCTCCATTTCCCCTCATCCCACACCTTCTCCTGGTGCCTTAACTTTAAGATCCCTCAAAGGAAAGAGGGAACCAAGGTGTCGTGGCCCCTTCTTTGTTTTTAATTACTTCCCATTTTAATCTTGATTTGCATGTCGATCTCTCAGAACTGGGCCAGGGACTCTACAAAGCCCTTGTCAGCAACTCCCCCAATAATAAACAGGAAAAGGCTTAAGGGGCAAATCACTTGCATGTTAATGAGACTGTTTGCTGGAGTCAAGAGAGAAAACAGCAAACAAACAAATGGACTGAATTCCAGCGGCAGCTGTTTGCTCCTTAATCTCGGCTTGTCAGAGCTGCCCTTTGATGGGACACAATCTACACAAACGATTGTGCTAAATCTTCTAATCTACGTCCTCATTATTACATCCCTTCTTACGCATGTAAATCAGGGACAAACTCATTTTAATATTTAGATAGATTATGGAAGGGAAGGGGAGGGGATTGGAGGGGAAAGGAGCTGCTGGTGGTGTCTGCTCCTGCCGGTTAGGAGGGGTGTTAATGAGGAGCACAGGGAGGGGACCTGTCTGCATAAAGCCCAGGGCAGCAGCAGGAGGAGGAGCACCTGTTGTCAAGGCAAAATGGGGAGTATAAAGAGGCAAGGACACTGACACTGGGATTCTGGAGAAGACATGGGCATGGGGCAGCATTGGCAAGGTGATGTGACAGGTTGCTGAGGAGGACCTCACCCTGGCATTCCCCCAAGCCCTCTATCCACGCACTCAGCCCCTGGCTTTGTCAAGGCGGGATGCCGGAGGAACGTTTAGTGTTGTACATGGGGGCTTGGTGGTAGCATAATGAGAGGTGTCAGGGTCCCACTGCAGGGGCACACCAGGGCCCTGGCACTGTCCCTGCGGACCTTGCAGTGCAGGGCAGTGCAGGGCTTCCTTGTAGCACCCCTTCTCAACCTGCCCTCACTGTCAGTGAGCTGAGGATCAGATCAGCCACAAGGCTGGAGAAGCAGGCTAACACCTCACTGCAGAATTCAAGGATGCAGCCTCACTGTCTTCACACAAATGTCATTAGAGCTGTGCTTATGATCTTTAATAATGCTCAAAATAATTGCTTTTACAACAAACACAACTGTGGGAAAAAGGGCTCTCCTGCATTTCCCTGCCTCTGGCATCTCCTAATCCAATTGTCAACCTACAACGTCGTCCCTTAACCTTCTTCAACTGCAGCAAAGTCGTGATACACCAGCCTTATTTCTTTGAGCCCCTCATCCTCCTCTGCTTCAGGAGGGACAACCTTATCGTAAGATAGGATAAAAAAATTTAAAACAAGCTGGTTACTTCACAAATTTGCCATTGACCTCACACGTGCGAAGGAAGGGTGCACAACATAAGCAGTAGCTTGGTGCACAAAAGGTGAGTGAGTACAGAAGAACAGCAGAGTCAAGCAGGAATATAATCAAAAAGGCCAAGCATAAAATGAGTTTGTAAGTAGCAGGATAATCAAAGGGAACAAGAAATCATTCTGTAAATTCATTAGTAGAAAGAGGAAGGCTAAGCAAAATATTGGATCTCTGCTCAAGAGGGAGTGAAAATTATTGACAGAGGATAATATTAGAGAAACTAATAACAGTGATAAAGAAGTAAAATCTTGGCATAGAATAAGAAAAGTGTATGGGAGAGGTAATGTTATTGAGTTAGATGCATTCAGATTTATTTGGCATAACGAGCTTCATTGAAGGTGCTTAGAAATTTGGCTACAGCAGTCTCAGAGTCAGTAGTGGCTGTCTTCCAGAGCCTGTAAAGATGTGGAGCAGTAGAGGAAAATCACAGGCATTGCTCTTACAAAAGTGAAGGAAAGGGCGATGGGTAATTATAGACCAATCAGCTTAACTCCCTTTCCTATTAAAATTCTGGAATAAATCACCTAGTTATCTCTAAATATCAAAGGCTAAAATGAAACAGTCAATTGTTTTCAGTGTGAATTTGTCAAGCATCAGTCCCTTCCAGTCAATTTAATTTCTTGCTGTAGCAAGGCAACAGGTCTTGTAGATAAAGAAGGAACAGAAGATGTTGGGTATCTTTACTTCTATAAGCTGTTTAGGCTCTATTTCAAAAGCTATCCTTATAAGTAAATTAAAGAAATATAAATTAGCAGAAACTAACGTTAGAGAGATGAAAAATCAGTTGAAAAGCTGCACTCAGTGAATAGTTCTCAGTGGTTTACTATCAAAATAAAGTATGTATTGAGAATAGCTCCATGAAGATCTCTTCTGGGTCTTATTCTGCTCACTGATTGAATTAACAACATTGATGACAAAAGAGGGAGGGGGCACATCAGGAAGGCACAGACCTGGAAGGAACTTTAAGTACGCTGAAGGACAGACTTAGCATTCAAAATCATCTTGGCAATTTCGGAAAGTGACTGAAAAACGTAGATGCAAATCAGTAAGAAACCATGCAAAGAATCTCAGTGATGCAGAAAGAATGAAATGCATAAATAGGGGTTGGAAAACAACTTGTTATGCAGCAATTCTTCAAAAAAAGCAGTAGGGGTTAGGAGAGATTACAAGCACTGTCAAAAATAGTATAGTGTTACAAATAAATCAAACCTCCTACTGTACAGAATAGGTAAGACTGCATGTCAAGACCTCTGGAAATTACCTTTTCTTGTATTCAGCATTGGTGAGACTTTAGTTGGTGTATTGAGCCCAGTTTTGGAATTGCCTTTCTAAGTGGACTTATCGGAGAGTGCCTAATGGAGGGCAATGAGAATGATCACAGATCTGACACGTCCTGCAAGGAGAACCTGAAAGAAGTGGTGCTGTGTAACTTGAAGGGGGAAGACAGAGAGAGGATAAAAGAAAATCCCCAGGCATGAAAGTTATATAGGAAGAAGCAAGAAAGCTGCCCTCTGTGCCCATGGCACAGGAAATTTTACAAGAAAGGTCTATGTTAGACATTAGGAGCAAAATTGAGAAAAATGAGCAGGGGGAGTGAAACAGACTGCAAGGTTGACACTGGAAGAGATTACCTAGATGCCAGTCCCTCTGTCGAGAATGAGATGGGTATAACTGGTCATGGCACAGGGCAGAAGGAAGAGACAGCTTCTCTGGGTTCCCACTAATTCTAGTTTTCTAGCAATCCATCTCCTCATTTCTGACATCCACCATCTAACCTTCAGCAGTGTTTGAGATGCAAGTACACAGAGAGAGATGAAGCATAAGGAAGTGACACTGGTTCACTGAACACATCACTGCTCTCCTCACTCACACCCCACTGTATTCTTACTAACCAGGAATGACAACAGGATGGAGACCTGAAAAACGATGGAAACCCAAGAATTGACTGAACTCTGAAGATGGACAAACTATTGGCCCTTACCATCTTCCGGGGTCTGGATAAAGGAAAAGAGCAGGAGTGTGCCACCCAGATCACTGCCATGCGAGCCCATGACTGATTGAGCATTGCTGTGAGAGTTAAAAGAGTAGTGTGAGCATCTGCTTCCCTATTACCACCAGATAACCAACCTGGCTGCTGGTACTGCTCCTCCCTGCTAGGAAAACTAAATCAAGTGATGCCTTGAAGACTAACAATAAACTGTCTATATACCTTAATAGAAGTATCTATTTCTGCAACATTTCCTTGGGGAAATCTAGAGAGGTTGTAAATGTATGAGGTTGGCATGAGTATCCACCACAAGTAATGGAATTTCAAGTAAAGGATTGAAATTTTTTCCTTTGCCCTTTCTCTCTATTCCCAGCTATTTTCAGTCTGTATGATTTTCGTTCATCACCTTCTTTCCTTGACCCCATGCATTCTTAATCACAGAAGAGAAATATAGGACCATTTAGGTTGGAAAAGACTTTTAATATCATTGAGTCCAACCAGTTACCCAGCACTAAACCATGCCCCTAAAACCCCCATCTACATGTCTTATGTAAATACCTCCAGGGGTATATTCAACCACTTCCCTGGACAGCCTGTTCCAGTGCTTGGCAACCCTTTCCATGAAGAAACTTTTTCTAATATCCAATCTAAACCTCCTGTGTCACAACTTGGGGCCATTTCCCCTTGTCCTATTCCTTCTTACTTGGGAGAAGAGGCTGAATATCACCTGGCTACAACCCCCTTTCAGGTAGTTGTAGAGGAATAAGTTCCCTCCTGAGCCCCTTTTGCTCCAGGCTAAACAACCCCAATTCCCTCAGGCACTCCTCACAGGACTTGAGCTCCAGACCCTTCACCAGCTCCATTGCCCTTCTCTGGACACACTCCAGCCCTTCAATGGCTTTCTTGTAGTGAGGGGCCCAGAACTGAATACAAGATTCAAGATGTGGCCTCACCAGTGCCAGGAAGAGGGATCAATCACTGCCCTGGTCCTGCTGGACACACTATTTCTGATACAAACCAGGATGCCTGTATCATACACTTGTATCATACTTGATGCTCTACACAGCCTTGTCTTCTGAGGAGCACAAACCCTTTCATTTGAGATCACGGACAGACCATGAGGGGATAATGGTCCCTTGCCCAGATGGGCCTTGGACTTATATCCACTATATCTGGGATTAAAGGTGGACACATTCTGAGGATCCATCTTTGAGTCACTACGAGCAGCTCACCATTGTGTTCTAGACATCGTGCATCTGATTCTCACGTTGCATTGTCTGCCAAGCCAGGATATTAGCTCTGGTCTTCAAAGGTCTCTCAGAGTCAGTTATGTCTGAGTCTGCATTTTCATCACAGCCCACCTGCTCCTTTGGGAAAACGCAGTTGACTAAGTCCATGATGAAGTGAGGGAAACTGGAGATGAAATGGAGATAAATGTCAACAAGTTTTGGCTACTGAATAAGTTGCAAAGGAAATACACTACCCCAGACTGGATAATTTAGGACACACAGCAGTGATCCCTTTCTTATGAAGCTTTTCCACCATAACAGAAAAGAGGACTTAATATTATAAAATATGATTAAAACAAACAAGCAAATACAATGGTCTCTTCTTAACTATACCACCAATTACCAAACTAGTTTAATGGTCATAAGGAAGACTGGTTTGAAACCCTAAGATACTTAGCAGCCCCCAATATGCTTAGGGGAAGGCAGCATCAGAAAAGACACAGAGCATGCAGAAGATTGCAGGAAAACATGTCAGAGAGGCTGGGATAGGATGTGGTACATTATGTAGGAGTTTCCTGCCTTCACTGGGATTTATATGAGCCAAGCAGGCAGGTTGCAAGGAGTCAGCAGCATTGCACAGCTCTTGTGTCTGGCTGGCTACCACCAGTAAGAGGGTAAATGCGTGAGAGTGAAAACATGTACTCTATTAAATGTTCCCCATGACAGGGCTCCCACAGTCCTACCAGTTACTCTGGGGAAATGTCCACAGTTCAACGTCGTCCGTCCCCTCTCAATGCTCACCTTTATCCTGTGCATAGGTGATCTGTGATCTGCCTTTCACTTAGTGACCAGTACTCCTCTTCCTGGTGCTAGCCCAAATCTTAGTCTTCCTCATCAGATTTTGTACCTTTCTGGTTGCTGAGGGATTACCTCTCTCTTCAGTTATCGCTTAAGTCATCTCTTCATGGCTCACAGACCAAAACCACAAGTTCCCAGGCATTTTCTTTCCTCTTTTCTACACTCTGTTCCATTTATCAGTATTTCCTTAAAAAACAAAACTGCACAGAAGTTTTGAGTTTTAACATTGGAGAAATACAGCATTAATAGGCTGCTCTGCAATGTCATATTTCTGAATGTGGAGCTGTCTCAATCTTTTTAGAGCTCTGTCATATTGCAAATGTACTCTGTGATCATACCAAACTATTATGCCCAACTGTTCTCACTGTCCTACTGTCTGTCTCTGAGGCACATTTTTTAGCTCTGGGATTTTTCCCTTATAACAGTTTGCTGAGTTGGCTCCCACCTATATTCTCTATTCTGCAGCACTCTGGTTCTCTTCCACTGATGGGCATAAATTCTCCCAGCTCAGTATCCTGCAAATGGCATTAACACACACCTCAGTCAGCTTTCTTCATTGTTTATGAAGACTTGAAGAAGGGGTGACTGAAACCCTCCTTGCTGAGAACTTTTGTCCCAACCTTATGATTGCAGTCAGTCATGGCTGCATTCTCATTATCACTGGTAACTCCTATTCACAATATGAAAATTCACAATAATTCTTCCAGTGGCAATTTCACATTTTGCTAATTAGAACCTCAAGAACAGACCTGAAAAGGGAATTTTTTAATCAACAAAAAGCCCCCTGCAGAGCTGAACAAAGCCCAGTGTATTTCTGACACTGGGCAAGAAGGTCACTTGAACCAATTTAATTTCATTTGCATTGCATTCTTGGAAATTCGACCTGAATTTATTTTGACAAACAAATCTTGTGAGTAGTCTTCCCACACATTGAATGCATCTGTGGTGTTCCCTTCCTCCAACAGTTCCATAATACTAAGACAATTCAGTATGCACAGCAAAATTCCTCCTGTTATGATAGAGTGATGGAAATTAGATTTTTGCAATAGCAATTGCGTATAGCATTCTTCCCCCTTTGGAAGATAAATTTATCTATCATGCTTCTTTCTTCAGCACCTAGGTCTGTGGAATCCAAATGTAGCAGAAAAGTAATACAACCACAGCCCAGAACAAGAACTTCATTTTAATCTTCCCTGTTCCACTATTGCAAAAGTGCTGTTCCACTATTGCAAAAGCAGAGTAATACCTCTCCTCCCTTACACTGGGATCCATCTTGCTTAACTTTAGATGCCCATACCTGAACTAGTCCTAGGCTGCTTCTGTAGTCAGTATCTATCTCACCAATAAAGTCAATGGAGATGCAATTCCCCTAATCCAGTTTCTTTTACCTGTATCAAGGTAAGATAAACCATGTCCTAGGATCTACTGAGCCTATTGATCAGAGTCCTCTGGCTACAATGGGAACATGCCCAAAGTAGACTCCCTACCCTGTAGGTATTCATGCTGGATTTGATGTATCCCACTGCCACATTGTGTTCTCTCTCTGGACAATATTTGACTCCATTTCTCCATTTGCTCATTCTGACACTTCCCATATAGATGACAATAAGCCAGAATCTTGGGGCTGTTCTTTCATATTGCTGCTACCACAATGCTTTAGTCCAGTTCCTCTGTGGTACTTGGCTACTTCCTTTGATCATGGAACCTCTCTTTGAAATCTACCTATGTAAGTTTTCCCTGATTCCAAAATTCAGAGTTTGGGACAAGCAATGAAAGATTAGACCATGTCTATCAAAGAGCAGAGAGGCATTTTTGAGGAGTAAGAAATAGCCTCCAGGGTTCCAATCGGCCTGCACAAGGTACTAGGCTTGGCAGCTAGCTGGTGTTCTGAGTTGGAGTAGCTCCTTCACTGCTGCCCCCACCCTACAGTGCAGCTCTGGGGTATCACGCTGCAAATTGTGAAAAGGTCTGCGTTAGAGACAACCTCTCCCTGGGAGGCAAAGGACACCTCCAGGTGCTGATTTGGCTACTGTTTTCAGCCTTTGGAGAAACGATGTTCAATACACGTTGGTTCCTCAGGTAAAGTGGGACAGGTCAGGTTTGATGGCCTCTTGTACATGTGTTAATATCAAACACACAATACCCAAATACTCCTAGCATCCTCCCTCACACCTGAGTCCTCCCAAGGAGAAAGAGCAGCTTTTGGAGACTCCTCATTAGGTCACCGGCCTTGGGAGCTGAGATCTCCCCTCCCCCGTCTTTGTACACAACTGTTCCTCATTTACATAAATTATCTCTATTCAATTATCTGTCCAGATGTCCGAATTGTGCCACCAATGATCTGTGAATGAATTAAAAATGGAATATAATTTAATAATAACTGATTAGAAGGAGATTAGTTGTTATATAAAAAGCAAAAACCAAGAGATAGCTAGTTGCCCTTAATCCGAGCCAATCCACAGTAATTATAGAAATACAGTCTCGCTTGCTCTCCTTCCCATTTCTCTTCTTCTCCCCCCACATCTTGTCTCTTTCTCCTTTTCCCTTTTCCCTCTGTCCTTTCTTTCCTCTCTCTTCTCTCTCTGTCTCCCCCCTCTTTCTTTTTTGTTTCTTGGTCTCCATCCCTCCTGTGCCTTCTCTCCACTTTCTCCTCCTGATTATAACTACCTACGTCAACAGAGTCAAAGCCCCTCTGGCTGCTGAATACACCCGTGTAGCTGGGGATGTCCTGGCAGGTCCAACCAGCAATAACTTTCAGCTGCATTAACATCCTGTCTTCCAAGCCATGTTAATGATGCTGTCTTTATACTCTCACTTTTCTGTTAAACATTTCTGGAATCACTGCTTTTGTCCTAGGTCCCTAAGACAGGCTCTTTAAAGATTTCCCTCTTCTTGTCTTCTGGAGGCATGCAGAGCAATTTCTACGCTGTCCTGGATGTTTTAAAATCATAAGCAGCACAGAGGCTCTGCTCCTCCTCTTGCACCAGGAAGAACCAACAGCAAGTCCCTGAGCCTCTGTGGTGTTTCTTCTGAAAAAGAGCACCCAGGCTTTTCCAGGACACCTGCCATGGGTCTTTTCCAGTGATACTTTCTCCTCTCCCAAGCGTACAGCCAAAACACCCCAGAGCCGGGGTGAGATAGTGCCACACTTAGTACTGGGGGCAGAAAAAATTGGAGAGAAAAATACAGCACCTTGTTATCTGAATGTTCCATGGGGATCCCCCACGTTGTCTAACAGAGCTGCCTCCCTCCTAGCTGCCACCCACCGATGTCAGCTGGGACTTCTGGTGCAAACCTCCACCACTCACTGTGATTTGCAATGGCACGAAGCCGAATAACTAAAAAATACTATTAGTTTATTTTACACTCTTACAAGAAAAATGAAGCTGAAAACAGATATATTCACTGTCATAGATTCATCTACCTGTACTAAGATACCAGATATTTAAAACCTCCAATGTCTTGGCTTGCTATGTGAATGCAGTCTTTGTGAATTAAAAGCTCTGCTCTCCCTTCCTACATCCCCCTTAAGAGCAGTGCTCACAGCAGCACTTTTTGCCTCTTCTAAGCACTAAGCCAAGTGCAGTTGGTTGGCTCTACCAAGGTGGAGCAGAAATCAGAGAGACTAAAGGTCCAAGACCCAGAGAGCAAATTAACACATGTAATACTACACAGACCATTTTGATGAGCTCACAGATGACATTGTGATGGTAGTTGGTAGTTATTTTACACTTTAACGCACTTTTTATTTCTTTAAAATATAAGGGGTTTTTGTAGACATAAAGGAAGTAGTTAATGCTACAGCTTCACCAAGAACCAGCAAATGTTTCCCAAAATAAGTTTTGAGAATGTTAGCGTCAAAAAACCCCATTTCAAAAGCAGTAGAAATTAATTACTACAAAATGTGTAAAGTTTTGAATACCCAGTCATTCAACTCCTTTCATTAGCACAAATGAAAATGTGAAGATTTGATTTGTCACTCCAGTAACATGCAGTTTGTGTCAATTCTCTTGTTTTTTCTGTGGAAACACTACCCTGACCTTCCAAAATATTTATGAAGGTTTATTCTGGTAAGCTAGTTTGTGTAAGTGCTGGGAGCACACAGAATTTATTCCCTGTTTAGTTGGTAACTCCAGAATGGACCACCAGTTCCAATGGAAGCTGATCAAAAGCTAATTAAGGTAACATGTCTCATTTACAGGTCACTGCAACTAAAATTGTTCATTAACTGTAAATTCTGTGTTGTTGCTAAATGTTGCAATGCTGCCTTGCATCTCACTGTATTTGTGCTTTTCACAAAGACCTCTAAGAACCAAGAGAGTACAAGAAAATTTCAGCTTTTATTAAAAAGCACTGCTGGTGCAAAAGGTTTGACAACACCAGCTGGAGCCATTTTAATGCAGAAAAAACTTTAGTTTAATACATTATTTAAAGCCTTCTACAATTTTCAACCTAATATATTTATTTTTTATGGACTTAATTCAAAAACTTTGGTCTCTTGGGCTTTTGCAGTGAGCATTTTTATATTTTGATAATTAAAATGTTATCGCTCTGTGGCTAGAAGACGTGTTCAGCAGACTTTGAAGGATATTATTTACATATGATTTGGCTTTGATAGTCTTATTTTTTTTGAGTAACATTTTACTCACAAGTAGTTCAATTGGCTTCTATGAGTATTATTCAATATGATAATGTGAGGAGAGGTAGCAAATCTGTCCCCTAGGTTAATGCAAGACAAGTCATATTTACTGAAGGCATTTTAATGATTTCCGGTTTGAAAAAAGTGTTTTGCTCTGTTTTATAAATCCATCTCTGAAGCCCACATGACAACAATTTGCACTGTGGTATTTCTGTTGCAGAGATTCAAAGTTAAAGGGATTACTGAAATATTTTTTTACTGTCAATTTTCCCAGGTTTAGATTTATGTTAGAGGATGTGTCAACTGGAAGCATGATCAAACCCTTAAAACCTGTTACTTTTTCATTCTCTTTTTGCATTGTTTACATCAGGGTTTTGGTATCTGCTTTTCTAGTGTTCATCAACCTCTGGAGCAGTCTTAGTTTGAAGCTGGTTTTCTTGATGATTGTTATGGAGATCTTCAGGAAAAGGATGTTCATTTACAACAAATCTAAGAACAAATTGCAACTTTTAGTTTCATTTTTAAGTCCGGGTTTTGTTAAGAGTCTGAAAACAAAGGGCAGTGCCATGGCATGAGCAGAGGGACCAGGAGCACTGCAGTCCAGTCCTCCCATAACTTCATCAGATGACAGCAGGTTTTAGCATACCAAAGCCAAGTGACTTCTCCAGACCACCCCATGTGCAGGATCTTCTCCAGATGATACTCCTGCATGTCACCTGTGAGGGGCAGTGGCACCACCCTGTGCCATTGGCTTTGCCCAGCCTCATCCCTGGACAGCAAGCACTGCTTTCTTTCCAGGGTCTGTAAACACCATAGTTCAGTTCAGAGTGCTTATCTTTTTAACCTATTCCCATCTAACAAACATAAATGGCTCATTTCCCCGGGCTCCACCTCTGCCACGCAAACCAAATCTCTGGCAGGTGGCTGAGAGCCAGCTTTGCCCGTGCTGTACCACACGCAAGCAGTTGCACTGATAGAGGCTTCTCCCATCCCAGACTGTCAAAATGCTCTTTAAAGTCAGCTAAGTTCAACTGTAAAGTGTCTGGGGAGTGAGACTGTGGCATTTTCAGGAATCCACACTGATCTGAAGGTGGGCTGGTCAGCTCCACACAAGGATGAAGGCAGAGACACATTGCTAAACAGAGGCTATTTTGCAACAAGACAAGTTTTCCAAAAAGATGGGATGCATATTGGAAGATATGCAAAGATGCAAGTGAGAAAGAGGCCCAGGAATGTTCATAAATAATGGACTTATCCCAAGCAACCCAAAGCTGGGATATACATGATATGTCCCAGCTGCTAATACAGACTCTGAGGAAACAAAAGGGCACCCTGGGCTCATTTTGCCTCCACTGTCCTTTTGTTCACCAAGGGGGAAGCAAAGAGGTGATGGGACTCCAGTGGTTCAAACCAAAGTGTTGTAAGTGACACGTGCTGGCAGATGCCTGGGCAGCCAGAGCACAGCCTTCCTCCTTGCTGTGGGAGCAAGGGTGGCATGGGGTCACCGTGGGTCACACTGAGCCTCCACACAGCCCCAGCTTCACTGAGTCATACAATACCCTGAGCTTGAAGGGATCCACAAAGATCACCACAGTCCAACTCCTGGCTTGGCAACGTCACCTGTTTAGATCCAACTAGGGGCGGAACCTTTTGACTCCATCCCTTCACCCTGATTCCCCACTACTGCATTCAATGGTGGCTCCATGGATTTTTTTTAGACTTCTCATGGCTCTAACTGCCCTGCAGGTTATTAATTCATTAGGGGACACTGGGAGGCACTAAAAACAGCTGGTGCTGAAGCCTTGGCACCTCCACTATAGATGTTTGGGGCGATTACTTTGTCTTAGCTCTTCTCTGGAGCAAGGACCCATTAGCAGCTGGAGAGTGTTGGAAGTGGGGGCTTGAACCACATCATCTTCCAATCCTGTTTCTTCTGCAAGAACACCAAGCTGAGCCTCCTGAGGCCCCTGTGCAACACAGAGAGCAGCAACTGAGGCGACCGGAATGTTTGCATCTGGAGGGCTCCCTGGATCCAAAAGCCACATTCAGTGTGGACAGACTCATTAGTGACCAACTCTGACCTGAGCCAAGACTGCAAGGTTTGTCTGGGCTGGAGCATCTATTTTAGAAGGTCTAAGTGAGAAAGACCATTCCTCAGGTGAACAGTTTTAATACTGGAATATTAGACATGGCTAATCAGGTTCTCTCATGTGGGAAATTCTAGCATTTTAACGTATTTTCTCTGCATGGAAAATTAACATTGTAATTTTAAAATGCTTTTTTTTGCAACTGATTCTTTTTTTTTAACTAGTCTTCCAGGTCATCAGCAACAACTGACAGCAAACAATGCCTGCAGTATACAGAAACTGTGATTGACAATGGAGATAGTGATTCCTATTTTATATTTTAAAATCATTAAGGTCATCAGAAACTTCATGGTACATTAAATATTTCACACTTTTGGCAGCATGAAGATTCTCTGCTGTGTTACAAAAAAAGGATTTTCCATTAATTTCATATTTACTCAGTACTATGTAGCAAATGCACTCAACAATTTGAAAATTAAAATGAAAATAGATTTAAACGATTTTTCATGGTATAATGTGACTGTAGTAGAATAATATAAAATGAAAATGCATAAATTAATGTACGAAAATACATTTCAGAACAATTTTGTAAAACAAACTGTTTCAAAATATATTGCTCTAGGGATTTCTGTAAGCAACTATATATTTTTCTGTCAAAAGCCCAAACACTTCCATCCAAAGAGGTTTCTTTCCAACAATAAACTGGTTTTAAAATGTCTTGCCTACTCTGTTAATTATCCTCACTGTGAAAAATTCAGGCTTTATATTAATACTTATATTTAATTAAATTAATTATGAATTAGTTAGCTTGACCTTCCAGTGCTAAATCCTGTTATGTCTTTGTCTAATAAATTAAAAAACCTTCCATCATCTGAAAGTGTCTCTCCTTACTGCTTTCAGAGGGTGACCAAGCCACCTCCCTAGTTTTCCCGCCTGAAGCTGAATAGATCAAACTTCTTAATTCTCACTGTATGGCAGGTTTTCCAGCTCATGGGTTGTTCATGAAGCTCTTATCTGAATAATTTTTAGTTCTTTGGTGTTTGGTTTTTTTTTTTTGAAAATGTAGACACCAGAAGTGCGCACAGTATGGTTATGGTCTTGAGATGCTGAGACCATCCTTATCCTGCTAGGTAACATTTTCTTGCCCATAGATCCAAAAATGGCATAGCTCTGATAGAGCAGATTACACCAAAAATCCATGCTTAGTTTTTGTTATCTGTCACATCTCCTCCATCCTCCTCAGAGCCACTGCTTCCCATGACAGCAGCCTGTGACCTTCATTTTCTGTTCTGAGATATATAGTTCTGCATTTGGCTATATTAAAATCACATATTGTTCAAATGAGCAGAGCCTGCCAAGTGATCCAGATTGCTCAGTATAACTGACCTACTCCCATCATTATTTATCACTCCACCAATTTTTATGTCAAGTAGAAATCATTACCGGCATTGATTTCGTATTTTCTTCTAAGTCACCACAAAGATATTGCATGGTATGGACCAAGAACTGATCTCTAGAGAACACACCTTCAAAATTTCTCTGGCAGTGGATGATTCCCCAGTGAATTTGTCAGAAGCACTAATTAGTCAGCTTTTAATTCATTTAACAGGTGTAATTCCGATTCCACCTCAAGCTAATTTTTTACCAAGAAAGTGACGGGGTGCCAAGTGAAGTGCCAGCCCGGCACCTAAACGCGCTGTGACAGCGGCTGCCTCCGCACCGCTCCATTTCTCCCTCTCCTGCGAACCGAGTCACACCCCAAATGACATTCCCCATTGAGCACCCATCCTCCGGGATTACTGGGGTCGTGGATTTGGGCACTTCACATCCCGCCGTGCGAGGCGGCACCGCGGCACTGGTGCGACCCCCGGAGCTGGTGCGGGGCTCGGCGCGGGGCTGTCCCGCCGGCAGCGCTCGGCCGGAGCGGCGGGAGCGCGGCTGCGCGGGGGGAACCGGGGCGAACCGGGGCGAACCGGGGGTCCCCGTGCCTGGGAGCCCTCCGCGGCCGGCGGCGGAGCTGCCGCCTGTAATTAGCGGCATTAGCGGAAGGAAAGTTGCCTGCTCTGATCTCCCGTCCCGAGGCCACAAGGTCCCCGGGCGCCTCCATCCCTCCCCAGCCCTTCCCTTCCCTTCCCTTTCCTTTCCTCACTGCTCTATTGCAGGCCGGGGCGGCCACCCCCTTCTCCCCTTCCGTCCCCGCCAGCCGGGGGAGGCTCCCGCTCGTATTTACCAGCAAATGATTAATTGTTGCTCGGCGCTGGCCGCTAATGCTGCTAATCCGGGCGGCTGCGTGTTCGGCCGCTCGCCCGGTGCCAGGCCCCGCGGGCGGAGGGGCCGGGCTGCGCCCCCGCCTGTAATTACTCCCCAGACAAATCTCTGCCAACAGAGGAACGGGGAAATCTCTGCCCATATTGCAAGGGGCTGCGGCCCCCACCCGCGGAATAATTTCGAGACTCAAATCCCAGCAAAGACCTGCTACAAATTGCTGCAAATTAAGCTGATTTTGCCCCGAATGAGGGATTTTCTGCTGCAGATCAGCCCTTCCCGGAGCTGATGAGGTGGGGATTAGAGAAGGGACTGAAATCAAAGGGACAGGATGGTGCGGGAGGGGGGAGCCCGAGAGGAGAGCCCAGCAGTGAAAGTCCTGGAGCATTAACACTTATTGATTTCTACTTTGCTGACATTTTATTCTATTACCAAGTTTACGATTAGCCTAAACTAGGATCCATGACAGCCAAGGCAGGGTGCGGAGCCCCTAGGGGTGAGGGGCACTCACTCCTTGGGTTTGCACCCCACAGGTCCTGCAAGCATCTGCTCTGAGCAAATGCCACCTTCCAGGGGCTGCCTGGTTCCTGGCACTGGAAGGGTTGTGAGGTGAAATGAGTTTGCGACCCTGGGCAGGCTGCACTCTCCTTTTGCTCACCAAGAAGATGCTGGTGGTTTTGAGGAGAAGGCGCTTTCTCCAAATTCTATGTCCTTATAGACGCCCAAATCTTTCATATTACATGTGACGGCGATAGTCAGCTCATACCCTTTTCACCATCCGTCTGTCCATCTCTCCATCCCTTCCTCTCTCCCTCTCCCTTCCCTCTGGATCCTCATTTCCATCTGTTTAAACAGCAACAGCAATGTATGTTGCAGGTATTTCAAATTGCACCATTAAAGATTTTATGTTGTGGATGTTAAAATTAAAAAGATATATGTGCAAATAGTCACTATGAATTTAATCAACTTGATTTAATACTAATAGGAAACAGCAAATGGAATTTATGACTCAAAAAGAAGTGAATTTTTTAAATAAATACAAGTACTTTGTGAAAAACAAAAAAAAAATCCCAATCTGAAGAGTTTATTAGAGTCTAATCCCCCAACAACAACCGAAACCGGGGCTGCCCACCCAATAATCCTGGCTGCCATTAAAATATTAAAGATAAATCTAATCGTCTCTTTATCCAAAATAAGCGACTTTTATGTGGAGAGAAAATGTCTAACCCTTTGGGAAGAGAATTACTCCTAATGCATCAAATGGAATTCAGTCAGGATGGCAAAACTAGGTTTAAAAGCAAATGAGATGGTAATAGAGATAAAGGCCAGTATAACAAATTAAAAATACTCATTTACACGAATTAAAATCACTCCTAAAAGGGTTCTGAGTAAGGAGGCCACTGGATGGTCTTGGCTCTTCTTGGTATGCATGGGTTTATGCAGCCTCTCAGGATGCAGGGGAAGGCAGGATGTGGTGCTGAGTATCTGTGGGGAAGTTTTTTTCCTGACCCGATCCCTCTGAGGTAGTTTTTACCCATGTCCTGCAATGGCCCCAAACCCATGCATAGAGGAAGTTACACCAGTTCATGGTCTCCAAACAATTGCTTCTAGCCCCAGCATTCCTTCTCCAGCTGGTGCCATGTGCCCAGGATGTCTCTATGGATTCCCCTGTGCTCTGGGATTTGTAACACCTTGTGGCAGCTCCCAGCGGCACCAAGCTCATGCTGGGCATGACAGGGTGCCCAGCCTGGGACCTGGGTGATGTCTGTCTGTGGGAACACTCTGTTGAGGATGAGAGTCCCCAGGGAGCTCACCCAGCTGGGGCAAAATCACCTCTGGAACCTGGAAATTGAGCTTGCTGCATGCCAGGAGGTGCCACACCTGAGTGGTGGTGGAGCACAGAACCCCGCACAGAGGTCTGGGAGCTGTGAGGTTCCTCTCCTTTCCTGCTACCTGAGGAGCTTAAAAGGAGTGGGGCAAGGCAGCGAGGACACACTTCGGTGCTGCTGCCTTCCCAAGCCCTGTGCCTGGACAGACCCAGCGTCCCAGCCAAAGTGCCCCTCCTCTTCCCACAGCTTCACACCCTGCACATGGGAAACAGCTCCCAGGCACGACCTCTGCTCTGGACCTGCAGGAGGGTCAGGCCCCATGGCAAGGGCAGGGGTGTGGGCAAGGGCAGCACCACAGCTGCTGATGGGTGCTGCGGTGGGGGCTGCTGCAGCATCCCGTCTCCTCACACACCCCCGCAAGCACTGGTGTGGTGATGAAGGTTCTGGCTGGTCCCACTACCTTGTCAGATCATTTTGAGATTGTCTGTGTGCCCCGCTTTTGGAAACCCAAACCAATTCGTGAATGCACTGGAGAAAAAAATCCCGCTGGAATGCTTCTTCCAAGATACAGCCCATGGCACACTCACAGGCAAGGTACTGTTTGCAATGGTTTATAGGGAAGCACGTTTGCCAAATCCAGGAAGACACTGAGTTCCCTCACAACCAACTTCATGAAAGACATCTGGTAAATTGAGACAACACACCTTTACCTGCTCAGGCTTCTCCTTCCATGCATGAAATACAAACATGTTTCCAAAGAGAAAAAGTGAAACAGTGAAATTGGAAATGTCCTCACTAGCAATATGTGGCATGAGTAAAAGCAGCTCTTTACAGCATCAGAGCTTCAGGCTGCTTAGATTCCCTAGCATCATTTTAGGTTCACCTTGCAATTTTAAGATTATTGATGCAATTTTATAGGCAAAATAATTTTTTCTGTAGTTAATGATTAGGATCTGGAAAACAAGATTGCTTCCTCTGGGAAAAAAGCCACTAGTGTTCCCAAATTTGGTTGTTAGACTTTGTAGACTTTAGTAGAAGACTTCTGTCTCCTGAAAGGCAGTGGAATCAGTGATGTTCTTAGTATCTTGGCTTCTTATTTGTACAGAAACAGCAATTTCAGCTCACAGGCACCTTGGCAGACCCTCTAGTCCTTCCCCCAGCTGTAAGTAGGACCCACCATACACAAACCAGTCATGTGAGATGTATGTAACCTGTACTTAAACTTACCCAGCAAAGTTTCTCCAAGACAGGCATCCTATCCTATTGCCTGCCCTAAAGAGGATCAGCATCCTGTTCTAACACTTTTCTAACTGTTTAGGAGTTTCTTCTACTGCCTTGCTACAGACAAAGCCATCTGCCATAATGCTGCCGGTTTATCCCCTATGCTCAGTAGATACAGTGGACAATTCTGGAAGACCACCACTGCATATTTTTAAAAATATATTTGAGGACTTCTTGGCATCTCACTCCAGTCATCTTCGCTGTAGACCAAAGAAATGTGTGCTTCCTAGATATCTCATTATTTTTCTGCAGTCCCTCCCCAGTCAGCCCAGATCCATCCTGAAGCTCAGTATACGGAACAGGCAGAGCAGAGTGCAACCCACGCCACGGACTGGCTAGAAAGCTGCTTTAGATACTTTATCTTGTATGTTGTCCCCAGGACAGGTGCTCACCTGTGGGCAGAAGCTGAATCTAGTAATAATTTCCTGTATATTTATTTTCCTCAAAGACTCCATACCTTGTAATAAAACTAGATTTCCCTGGGATTTCCCCCCTAACATAAACATACACTTTAAACAAGGCAGAGTATTTTGTTATCAGATAATGGAAAGGACATGAAATTGATTCCTGAATTTCCTCTTTCTCACAAACCAAGAAAAGGGAGCACCTAATATAGTTAAAGGAAAATGCATCAGACAAAATCCTTTGACACAATTTATGATTTACCTGAAGTACTCATGTGCCAAAGCATTACTTAGAAGTGAGCAGGACATCCTCAGCCAAAAAAGAATATTATAATTAAGTGGCTAATGAGGTGGCCAACAGTCATAGTGAATCAAGAAAATCTTTATATACATTTATGGCAGCTTCATTTAGGATGGGCAGGTCAAACATCATTACTTTCCTATGCCACACTTTAGCTGACTTTGAAATTATATCTGCTGAATAGGCTTTAGCCCATATGGTAAAGCCCATGTCTTGCTGCTTTGTTACTTTCCAATGAAAGTAACTCTTTCTGGAACTCTTGAAACTGGTTGGACAAAAATAAGCTCAGTTGCTCCAGAAGAGTTAAAAACATGCCTACGTTATGGGTCTAGCTTGCTATAAAAATCACTTCTACTAAGCTTCTTTAAAAAGGAAATAGAAACATTTATCCATTGAATAATATTCTCTTCTTATTGAGGAGTTGGAAAAGAGTGGCAATAAACCTCTGGTGTTGCCCCATCCAGCATTGCCCAGAGAAAGGAAGTAAACCAGATGTGATGGGACACTGACATGCAGTACCCACTCCAGACCGGCCCAAGGGTTAAATTTTTCTTCTCTGATTTGCAGGCAACTGGAAGTTACTGATATATTCAGCTAACAGAAAGCTTTGATATCCAGCCCTTAACTGCTTAGCAGCCCTATGTAGAAAAGGTGTTGTTTAACCCATTATCATAGGCAGGGCAAATCTGCCCAATGCCTCAAGCTGAAAGGTGCCAGAGGAAAGGTGTCCTGAGTTACTCTGACCTTGCCACAGGAAACTGTGGAGCAAACCAGAGGAACAGCCTGTGCTATGGCATGGTTGTGTCCTGGCAGCTGGATGTTCCATGAGGCATGAATGGAGGTGCTCGGCCAGAGAGAAAATACGAGAAATATGGATGCATCTCTGTCAGGAGAGAAGAAGAGGTATAATGGAAAAAGAGGAAAATGCCAGAAGTGCTAAGCAAAGTGAAATCCTAGCTCTGTTAAATGTCAGTGACCAAGGTCCTGCTGTCTTCAGTAGGATGAAGATTTTGTCCAGGGGTTAAGAGGCTCAAAACTACCAAGATGATTCAGAGCAGAGAGAAACAGAGAGGTCTGCTCAGGGCTGCAGTAACTCAGCCAGCAGCTGCCAGCTGGGAGCATTTGGCCCTGGGCATGACAGGTGCCATAATCTCCTGTCATCATGTACTTTGTATCTTTGATTGTTTAGAGATCAATATACTGACATGTAAAGAAAAAGATATGTTCAATAGGACATCGTTGACATCAGAAGCTTCTTATACGGGACGGCTTTTATATAGATAGAACATCCCTATCAGACACCATGAGCTCCATGGAATTCAAGATTTTAGGGCCTGAAGGGAACATTATAACCTTCTACCCTGAACTTCAAGATAAAATAGGTTACAAAACTTCACCAAATAATTTCTGCATCAGGCCAATATCTTCTGGATGAGTTATAGATGATCTCTTAAATACTTCCAGCCTTGATTTGAAGACTTTATGTGACAGACAGAATTTACAACATCTGTGGGCAGGTAGCTCTGGTCAGTCTTTGTGTCTCAGCAGTTTTGATTAATACAGCGTCTTGTCTTGTAATATTAGCATTATCATGTCCTGTATCCATCTACAGTGCAACATATGGTGGAAGGATAATGTAAAAATGTCCAGTGTCTGTGATTTCAGTAGATCAGCAGTGCTCTCCAAACTTTAAGAACACATCTAAAATAAAAACATACTGAGAGAGACTTTTATTCAAAGTATGTTTCCATATATAGGTTTTGAACGGAGACAGGCAGGAGCTGCATGCACTTCCACTGCAGAGGAGACCAAGATAACTGATGCAGTGCTGGAAGAACCCAAAAGCCATTGTAGAGGAGATGGAAGAACACAGGGAGATCAGGTCTGACCTATCTATTTGAATCATCAGAGAATCATAGAATGTCTTGGGTTGAAAGGGACCTTAAAGATCACCTAGTTCCAACCCCCCTGCCATAAGCAAGGATGCCACCCACGAGATCAGGTTGCTCCAAGCCCCATCCAACCTGGCTTTGAACACTTCCAAGGATGGGGCATCCACGACTTCCCTGGACAACCTGTTCAGTGCCTCACTGCCCCCTGAGTAAAGAATTTCTTCCTAGCATCTAATGTAAATCTCTCCTCATTCAATTTAAAACCATTCCCCATTGTTGTCTCACTGTCTACCCATGTAAAAAGTTACTCTCTGTCTTTTTTATAAGGTACTTTTATCCACTGAGGTCTGACTAGACAAAGACAGCTTTGAATTCAGTGCTGACAAACAACATGCTTCTGCAGTAGAAATGGAGAAGAAGTGACACTCCTTTAGAGACTAAGGCGGTAACAACAAACATTGTTTCTCCTGGGATTCAGGTTGTCCATGGACACAGGAGAAGGCGGGAGTAAAGTCAAGACTGAAAAAAGAACCAAGTTAGCCCAATACATGTGCCCTGGATGAAGGACAGATCTGCAAAGGGAAATGGGAGAAGTAGAAAAGTTCAGCATCAAGGATAAGGCAGAAGAACTATGGAAGAAGACAAAGGATGAGCTGGATCAGAACAATGGGACAGAAATTGAGCTTTCTAATGTTTCTCTCCCCAGGAAACCATCTGAGTCATGTAGCTGAGGAAAGCTCAGATAAAGCCAGAATTTCTTCTGGTCGAGACAGGGTGAAAATATTGCCAGAAATTAGTTAGAGAGGTATTGAAATACAAGTAAGTACTGATATATAAGAAACTCCATTATATATCAGCAAAGACCCTATGTCTATACCTTTATAGCCTGGCAGTGGTCAGACCATTAACTTCATAGGAACTACTTCAAATCACTCGTCAAGGAGGCTAAAAATTATAAAGGTGACACATGCTGTAGAGTGGACCTCAGGCTGATAAACCCTGATGGGTTTGTCAAGTTGGGCTCTGTGTCAGTACTGCTTGAGCTAGCACACCCAAATAACCCACACCCATGTGCCTGTCCTTGGGCAGGGATGCAGAGCTGGGTCTGAAGGAAAAAGAGAGAAATGGGGGTGCATACAGAGCTGTAAGAACATGGGCTCAAGTTGAGAAGCAGCCCCTGTGCATATCTACACCCTGTGTGAGCTCTGGGCAGTTCTTTAGGTAGAACAACAGTGTGCACCTCCTCACACTGATGCTGGTACCAAACAGAGGTAGCTACAACATTTGAGAGGGCTTCAGACCTGGTGGGTTTGGTTTTACAGCAGACTGCAGCTTGAGGCTATGTAACCCACAAAATGCCATTCTGTCTCAGAAATATTTGGGGAGGAACTCTTTCCGGAGAAATTTGAATCAGTTTACAGAGAACTTGAGAATTAGAGAAAGCATAATAAAATTCTGAATAATTTATTGGCAAGCTGATAGCTTGAATTTTTACCCTAACAGACCCAGTCATGCTGAGGCAACTTGTGTAACTTCAGGTTGAATGCTGGGGAAGGAAATTGCACACCACACCTGGGGAGCCCCAATGGGGTGGAATAAAGGTCAAACCAAGCATTAGCCAATGCAGACAAGACACAACCAAAGTTTGAATGGTAGGATTGTCTGATACATCCCTGACAAGGCTTGAAGTGAAACCTCCCCACCCTCTAGGAGCGAAGCTGGCTGCTCAAGGTCAGCTCACTGATAGAGGCAGTTGTTACGAAAGACCTGGAGGGACCCTCAGCAGAGTTTCCTCCCTCCTCTGCTTGGCAGCTGCTTTTAAACTGAGGGTCTCATTCCTGGCTCCTGTCTGAGCTACATGCCAGTACCAGGCCATGTCCCCAGCTGATCTGGACCCCCACTCAGGGACTTGGCTTCATGGCCAGAACTTGGACCTGCCTCATCCCCATCAACTTATCTGGTGATCTGGACCGAAGGCTGAGTCTGGCTACTGTCCACAACTGCTCTGCTTGCCTTGCTCAGGTACAGTGAAGCATGCCATGTGTTTCCCCCTGACAGGGGGAAACCTGCTCTGAGCACTCTTAACATATTTGGCTCCCAGCTTCCTGTCCCTTAGAAAGCAGCTGGCCACCGCAGTGCCCTGGCAGTCTTCACTCACCTCTTGTGAACCATTTCCATCACTGTGGAGACATGAGTTGCTTTAAAAACATGTCTGGGAAAACCTGCAATATCAAGTCAGTACATGACTACCTTGCTGCTCTAACATGAGACAGTCTCAGCAATCCTGCCATCATAGTGGAGGTGCCCATGGTTTGCTCAGGGAAGGCATGGTTTTCAGCATCTGCAGCAGCCCCAATTCTTTGGCAGGCCAAGACTCTAAACTAGGATTTTCAAAGTAAACAGGACATGCCCTTTGGGCAGTCCGAAACACCTGTGGCCATCCTGGACAGATACCACACATTTCAGCGACAGTCCCCTGCCCTGGTTTCACCATGCACCTTGCACTGGAGAGCCTTCTCCAGAGACCAGGAGAACAGGTTTCCCCTGGGGACAGGTTCCCCTTCATGGGAACGCAGGAGCTGTTTAGCCTGATGAACCACCCCGGAGGTCTGCAGAACTGAGAAGAAGAGGAATAGGGAGCTGCTGCTCCTTGAAGCTGAGGCAGAAGATGGACTTTTCATGCTGATCTGGAGCTACAGTCCCAGCCCCAGTTTGGTATTCCACTGATTAACTGGCCCCAGGAGCAGACTTCAGGAGCCACGCTGTGGACTATTGACCACTATCTCAGTACGTGCTGTGGTGGAGCTGTTGCCCCAGGTTGAGTGAAACAGGGGAAGTCTTAGGCTTTCTCTTAGTTTAATGTCTTTGGTTGGGGTAACGCTGGCAGGGATGAGGAGTGTGATATCGTGCCCACGGGTGATGAAAGGCACGTTAAGGAAGAACTGTGTGGTTCAGAAACCATGCTCGTGGACATGTGTGTCTAGAGAGACCAAGCAACTGTTTCACCTCCTCTGATGGCACGAAGCTGAAAGTTTCTCCAACACGCAAAGCTTCCAGATCTATATTTTCAAGGAACATTGTTCAGTTTTAATTCTTAGCTTTACTTCGAGGTCCCTAATTTCTCTTCTGACCTCTTATTTATCTCAGAATATCGGATGAGCAAGAAAGTCGGAGAGTCGGTGGTTTCCCTAAACGGAAGCTTTGCGCATCTCTCCTTCAGGGCCGGTGCCCCACGCCGTGCGTGTTTATGAAAGCAGGGATGCCTCCATCCCTCCCTCCCTCCCTTCCTAACCCCACCTCCCCAGCACAGCTGGAGGCGAAGCGGGGCCGGGGCCTGCGGGGCCGGGCCGGGCCGGGGCGGCCCTTCTTGGCGCAGGGGCGGGCGGCAGCCCCAGTCCGCTGGCGGGCATCGGCCCCAGCCCGCCGAGCAGCGGCCCCGCCGCCGCCGGTGCCGGCTTTTTGGCATCCCTAATCGCGGCTGGCCCCTGTGATTGGCTGCGCGGCTCTGACCCCGCTCGGGCTCCCGGCTGGGCGGATAAAAGGGGCCTGAGCCGGGGGCTCCCAGGCATTCCCGGAGCGGGCACCAGGGACCGCTGACCGCAGCATGACGGGCAAAGCGGGCGCGGTGCTGGCCCCCAGCCTGCCCGGCAAGCCCAAGCCCGACGGCGCGCCCGCCGCCCCCGCTGCCCCGCCACCGCCTCCNCCTCCCCGTTGCACCGGCTTCGGCATCCAGGAGATCCTGGGCTTGAACAAGGAGCCGCCGCCGCACCCTCGGGCCGCCCTGGACTCTCTGCCCGCCGGGCACCTGCTGGCGGCCCGCTCCGTGCTCAGTCCCGCCGGGGTGGGCGGCGTGGGCATGGGCTTGCTGGGGGCCGGCGGCATCCCCGGCTTTTACACCCAGCCCACCTTCCTAGAGGTGCTCTCCGACCCCCAGAGCGTCCACCTGCAGCCCCTGGCGCGGGCCCCCGGGCAGCTGGACAGCAGCCAGACGGCCAGCTCAGGTAGGCACGTCCCCGGCCCCCGGGGACCCGCCGCGCCCCGCCAGCGCCGCCGCCCGCACCCAGCAGCCGCCCGCACCCGCTGTTCCGGCGGGAGGCCCCTTGCTCGGCGGCGGAAGGGAGATTTCGTTTCGATCCCGAGGATGAGGAGAAGGGCGGGCGGGACCGTATTTTCCCCCGTCCGGGGCTGCGGTCGCGGTCTGACGGTGTGGCCCGGGGCTCCCGGCCTAGGGATGCGCGGAGCCCCGTCGGAGCGGCCCGCCGCGACCCCGTGTCGTTGCCGGAGAATTAGGGGTCTTTCGGCATCCTTTTCCTAGACGGCAACAGCCTCCCGCAACTCGCCCCGTTCCGAGGCCGTTTCGGGTCCCCCCAGAGCGGCAGAGCAGCGCCGGACCCTGGCTCCGGGGCAATCCCCGGCCTTCCTTTGGACAACGGCCCGGCCAGACGCCCGTCCCGGGCCGTGCCCGCTGCCCGCAGCGCGGCCCGCCGAGCGTCGCGGAGCCGGGGCCGGGCAAGTGGAGCGGCGCCGCGGGCAGGAGCGGGACCGGAGCGCGGCCGGAGCGCGCATCGAAATTCGGTTCCCTGATCCGTCCCCCGGTTGCTCCTTGGGGGCAAAGGCGGCGGCGCCCTGCCCTTAACACCCCCGGGCCGTGGCATCCCTGGGGAGCCGGGGGCTGCGGAGAGGCACCAGCTCTTCCCGGGGCTTGTTTGCTCCGCAAACCTCAATTTCTCCCTCCCTGCTCCGGCGTTTCTTCGGTGCAGTCCGGGATCCCCGGGCTGGGGCAGGCGGTCGCGGTTGCCCGGCCGCGGAGAGGGGGCTGCAGCTTTCCCGTTTTCTTACGGTTTGGTTGAGCTCGCTGGGCTCTGCGTTTTAGCAGCGAGACAACAGCAGCCTCAGCAAACGACTCTGGCAGAGAGAGGCGAGAGCTAGAGCCCGGTCCCGGCCCAGAGCCTTCCCTGGCCGGGGCGGATCGCCCCGAGCTGCCCGCACCGGCACCGGACCGGGAGCAGCGCTGGGGCCGCGCTGGAGGGAGCGGCCGGCGTCGGGCCCCGTCCGCGGCGCGATCACAACGAAATCTTCAGCCAGAGCCGGCGGAGGGAGCGGAGCCGGCGGGCCTGGCCCTACCCGGAGGTCTCTGCCGGGGAGGGAGCCCCAGCCCACAGCCGCTGCCTGTCTTTCCGCAGATTCCGAGGATGTCTCCTCCAGCGACCGCAAAATGTCCAAATCCTCCCTAAACCAGAGCAAGAAACGAAAGAAGAGGCGGCACAGGTAAGACAGCGCCCGCTCCTGTCGCCCCAGTCCCCAGGGAACCGGCCACCGGCGAGCCCCTCCGGCCTGGAGCAAAATAATCTTCCCGGCACCGGCCGCCGGAGCGCCCCGGCGCCCCTGCGGCTTGTCCATCAGGTCCTTTCCTTTTTTCTCTCTCCCCGTCCAAAATAAATCGGATATGGGGACGTGCCTATAGGGAGCGAGGGATCCGACCACAGGTGTCATTTTGTTTAATTTTTTCTGGCTGCGGATCCAAGTATTCCGAGTCGCAATCCTGAGCAGCCCGTGAACATCTAGGTGGAATGCGGATCAGCAGTGTTTGGAAGGGAAAAATCATCAACCTGTCAGAAATAATGAAAGCCGTTTCCAGCTTCACATACAGCAATCTTAATATCGGCTGTCAACAAGACAGAATTCCTATCGATAATTTAAATATTTTATTATGTACAAATAAATATTTTGCCAGTAGATTAAATAGTTGGGAATCAGAGACAGCCTGCAAAGAAGATGAAGGCTAGGAAACTGTTTAAGGAAACGAAGATCCACTTTGGGATTTGGTTTCCTCTAAGCACGGTCAGGGTAACAGACTTTGCCTGACTTCTCCCACGGTTAAAATGGAGTTGGTTTGTTTGGGCTTTATAAACAGAAACGAAAAATCCCGTGCTGGGTTCTGGCATTGCTGTGGCCAGAGCACCAGGACAAAAGAAGGCCAAACACCATCCACTGAGGGTGATTTAGGAATAATTAAATCAATCCTGCCACGATGCAGGAAAGGTGGATTAAAAGACGCTCCAGTGAAAGCTTAGCAGGATGCGGGGTGTATGGAGACCAACTATCCCAGGAGACATCCTGCTATGTGTGCAACAGGAGGCTCGGTCTTGGAGGGCTCATTTCCAAACCCGGGCCCCCTCCCCAGCAAATATTCCCAGTTCGGGTGCTCTGGAGTAAGTACGAGTTCATTTCTTTTACGTCCCAGACAGGGCTGGGTGATAACACGGCTGGGATTATTGTACAAGCCCCGATCTGGATGAGAGACAGGAAACGAAATTCAGATTTGTTTTGTTTTCGGTCCTAGACAGAAACAGACCTGTAACATTTGTCTGTAGTTGTATATTCTGTACTAAACAGTTAAGACCTCTAGTTGTAACAAGAAAGGGCTGGAAGATGACTGGCCAATAGCCTGCAAATAGCTGCGGTGGACTGTGTATTGCAAAACGGACAGGGACTACTCGGGGATGAGCTAAAAAGGGAAAACTTCCGCGAATGGCAGCAAAACCCCTCCCGCCGGTGAGCCTGGACAGGCTTCCCCGCTCTTGTCGGAGGAAGATGGAGGGGAACGCTTGAAATCTAAACGGTATCAAAATTGGAATAATATTTCCTGTGGTCCTAGAGAGAGAAAATACATGATTCAGTGTGCCTCTGCTGTCTCTAGAGTTCACAGATTTGTCAGAGTTGAAGAAAAACTGTTTGAAAAGAGAATGGATTTAAGAGTGAATTTAAAGAAGGGTCTGGTTGCAGGCAGGTCCCTTGCATTTGCATGCTGCTTTTGTTAGTACTATTATCGATTTGGTGGAATCCTTTTCATTCTGTATAGCAGAGGATATTTCTGAGATTTTCTGTTTATGCTCTCTGGAACTGAAAGGCTTTTCTGAAATTCGGGTGTATCTTAAAAAAAGGACTCTATTTCCTCTTTCCTTCTGGGAGATACATGTTTCTTAGATTGATTATATTTATACATTTACTTTGCACAAAGGCTGCAATTCGTTGTTGGGTTGAGGGTTGTTTTATTTTGGTTTGTTTTTTTGGTTGAGTTTTTTGTTTGCTTTGGCTTTTTTGTTGTTTGGTTTTGTTTTGTTTTTTGTTTGGTTGGGGGTTTTTTTTGTTTGTTGTTTGGGGGATTTTTTGCCTTTGCAGTATTGCTAGCTTTTGTCAAAAATTGTGCTTTCTGTACTGGAGGAATTAAAGGGTGGGAGTTTTAACCCTCAGGGAGTGGAAGTGGTCCGAGACTTCTCATCCATCTGTTGGAGAAGGGCTTTCATCTGTCTCGGCTTTCCAGCTGCTGATTTTTCAATTTAGTTGTCCCGAGCTGAGAACTGGCTGTGCGGAGGTGGGTTAGGCTGCTGGCTGCCCAGGGCAGTCCAGGAGGATTTCTAAAGGATAATGGGGTAGTGCAAACTGGCAGGAAGCAGCTAATGGGATATCTGAGTGGAAGCAACCAGGGTGAAGGCAGAGGGAGGGAGCTGGTCTTGACTCTTGTGGGGAAGGGCTGATGAAAAGTGGTGGGTTAGGGTGGAGAAAACATTTGGAGAATTCATCCAAGGACTGAGACTTCATCTCAGTGTGATGATCCTCACAAGAGGCAGCAGGGTCTGAGATGTAAGATCAGCTGCCATGGCTGCAGGTGCTTGCTGCTGGGGAGGGACTGTCTCCAGAGGCAAGTCCCTGAAAGGGAAGGTAATTTGTAATTGTTAAAAATGCTGTCTTCTGGCATTTTCTGGTTCTCCTTTCACCCTGGCACTTGACCTTTTGTGCACAGAAACACAGGAGGTGGGGAAAAGCTATGTATTAGCAGGTTATCCAGGTTTCACTGGTTTCAGTGTCCATTTCTCTGACTCTTCATCATCTTTGCTGCTTCTTGTTTTTTGATCAAAGAGTTTTACTCCCCTCAGGACAATCTTCACATCCTATCAACTGGAGGAGCTGGAAAAGGCCTTCAATGAGGCCCACTATCCTGACGTATATGCTAGAGAGATGTTGGCCATGAAAACAGAGTTGCCAGAAGACAGGATACAGGTAATCATATCTCTTGGATCCCCTTATTGTGCTGCTCTCAGCCATGTTCATCCCTCTGTGAAGAAAAGGTAGTGGCGTGGGAAGGCTGACATTTTTCTGAATAAACTTCCCCAGGCTGTCCACTCTCCTGCTTTTGATGGGTAGGCAGACAGATCAGCTGTTCTTGGCAGATTTGTGTTTGGTGTTTGTATGTCGACATGTGCTGTGTGTGGTGTGTTGTACCAGTGATTTGGGGTGTGTGTAACAGAGGGAATCCTAAATCAGAGAAGAACAGCAGGCATGCAGAAAAAGATGACAGCATTTCAAGGTCTTGGTAAAGGCAAGAAGAGAGCCTCCCAGAGACCACGTCTGGGTGGGCGCTGCTGAAGAGCTCATCTCTGCTCCTTTGGCCACAGAAGGATGCACAGGGATGGCATGGGCAGTTAATACAGCTGTGGGTAGGATGCAGTGTGGAAATGATGGGTGAGTCCCAGTGAGATATTTGCACCATGCCTGCACTTCGACTGTATTTGCCTCCTCAAGTGAAGTTTCCCTGAAAGTTTCTGGGGATAACTTTTCGTTATTTTTTTGTTAATCTGTTAAATTTTATTAAGTTAATAGCATTTAACATTAAGGTTATAATTGCATGTCAGTCTTGTCATGCCACTGTGAGGGGGTAGAGCAAGGTGGTGTGGAATATCACTGCTGTGTGGTGAATCCTTCAGCAGGAAGGAACAACCTGAGCTGCAGGGCTGTGCCAGGACCAGCCTTTGGCATGCATTACAGCCAGAAAACAGGAGGAGATTTAACAGCTGCTGTTTACAGTGTGCGAGGCACACTGGACAGAGTTAACCTGATGTTCACAAGGGTGTGCTCCAGCAGTTTCTATTGCCTCACTTTACCCCATGACTTGCTCCCATCAGGCTTCTACACAAGGCACATGATTGTAATGGCCAAGCCTTGAGTAGGTGGTACAAGTGGTAGTTCTGGTCTGGCTGGAAGTTAAACTGTCCTGGTTCTCCAGACAGTGGCAGTGGCTGGCCTCTGTGATTGGTGCATAGTAGTTTCTAGAAAAGACGCTGTCCTGTGTGCCATGTGGTGTTGGGAGGGTCCTGGTTTCCCTGGTCTCTTCTTCTGTTCTTCCCTCATGCATGCCCAGCACCCACCGAGCTGCATCTTGAGCCTCTGCTCTTTCTTTGCTGAAGAGATGGCCCAGGAGGCTGCTCCCTTGTGGGTTTGGAATGTAGCTCAGAGGGCACTTAGCAGGATAACACTGATGCTGGAAGCTGCGGAGGTATGACCCCATGCAAGGACAGGAAGATCCTCCAAAACAAAAGTGTAGCCTTTATTCCCTCTGTCCTGAGCCTCCCTCGCCACCCTTATTCTTGTGCTCAGTCAAAAATGACATTGTTATAAAAGCAACTCATGCTTCTTATCCCATTGACCTGGCAGGACTCCTGCTGATCTAACAGCTTGTAGATAACCTGTGTACTAATAGGATTTCCACCAGCATTCAGAAGTAATGACCCATCGTGTGAAATCCTACCTGATGCATTGGGATTTTGCTCTGAGAAACAAGCCCTGATGCTTTGCCTCTAAAACGAGTGAGATGGATGGAGGGTCACTTCTCCACTTGTGACCCTGTAGGACATCAAGTTGAGAGAGGAGAGACCTATTGGGAATTTTTTGTTGCCTACAGCCATGATTTGATGCTGGGCAGGAAAGAAGATCCTTTGATTTCCCATGAAAGACCTTTCCAAGGTAGAGGTTCATCTAGTGGCACAGTGTGTGTTGAGCTCCAGAGGCTCCATTTCTTGCTCCAGAGCTGAAAGCCTTCACCATGTGTGAGGTGGAGTGAGATGTTATGGCAGACAGCATAGAGCTGACACTGCATGTACTGCTTCAGCACCCCAAGCACCCTTCTAGTGCTGAGTGTTTTAATGGATTTGGAAATGAAATAGTGGGTAAAGTATCTTAGCTGTCACTGACTTGTCTGCCCCGTCATTCTGCAGCTGGCTAATGATCTTCCTGTATTGCAGCTTTTAAACCTAGGAGGGCTCCTTACTGTGATCCCTCTGCTCTTGAGATCAGGTTAGACTTGGACAGCAGAAGCATCCCAAGGTATGGCTGTTCTGAACATCAGGTGTAATGTGTATTCCAGAAGAAAGTGCTTGTGAATAACAGTTTTGCTGGTCATGAAAGGGGAAATAATGAGAAACAACAGAATTTCTGTAGCATCTGTTGAGCGCCCTGCCAGGGTGAGCATCAGGCATAGGAGTCCTGAGCAGCACTGTTCTTTCCAATAGGTCAGCAATCAATTGTCCTTTACCACATGTTCTATGAAATTTCCTTGTCCATATTTTTTGTGTGTGACAAGCCATGGCAAGGTGATCTCCAACTTTGATCATACTTCATACTTTTTGATATTTTACCTCATATTCCTTTTCAATTTTAGACTTTTTTGTTATGAGCCTAATTCTTTCCCCCGGTTATAAAGTTCACGCTGTTTAAGTAAGTCTAAGATATTTCTTCTCCTGGCTGTCACTTTTGCTTTTCATCATTGCTTAAGCAAGTTGCAAAGATCTTTCCTTAAATCAGCCTTCATAAATCCCACACTCATCTCTTAATCATGTGGTTGTTCTTACATGAAGCCCATCCTGCCTGTCAGCCTTCCTGGAGATAAGGGACCACATGCCCACAGCTGCATGCAGGATGTGTTCACAGCAGGTCAGCTGGACTTGTGGGCCTTCACAGAAATAGCCTTGGATTAGAACTGGTCTGCTTGTGTCCTTTTCTATTTATTTCTATTTATCTAATTCAGTCACTTCAAACTTCTTTTAGACAGATATTTTTTTAATGTTTAGGATTTTCCCTTCAAGTGTTCTGAGTTTCATATGTAAGTTTGTTAACTTTGGCTAACAAGCATAGTAACAGCCCTACCAGCTCTGACACTGGCAAGAGGTAGATGCTACACAGGGCAGCTATCTAGTGATACTGAGTACTTTGTCAGTCTCCTGGGATTTTAAATATCTTAATACTCCGTGGCAAGAAGAAGAAGCAGCAGAACTGCCTGAGTGCAGTAAATCTTCCTTTGAATCTCTTAGCATAATTTAATACCCCTTGAAAGAGACAGCTTACAATCAATCTTTATTCCCATCGTCATAATATTTATAATTTCACATAGTTGCATTTTTTCCTTGCATGAGTTTCCAACTGCCTGAGGGAGCTCTATAGTTTTGCATTTTCGTTGTAGCTTGCAGTTCCTCTCATCTTTCAACATTTCTCTCTCCCTCTTGTAGGTCATTAATGAAAGTGTTTTCTAAGATTGTTGTGAGCATCACATGTTGTGGACTTCTACAGCATTTCATGTGGTTTCCCACTGGATCCTCACCTAAAAGTGATATCTACCCCTTATTTTCATTCATGGAATTATTTCTCAGGAGGTATTAGTCAAAGAGAAAGTAAATCACCTATGAAATTCGATGTGAAAGTGAAGTTCAAAGAGTGCAATTGAAAGAATGATATATAGGAACTGTTTGCAGGTAAAACCTTCAGCAGAACACTACAAATAGCCATCAGAGGCCAAGAAAGTTACTGGTTTAAGAGAACATTGAATCCAGGAAAAAAATATTCAAATCTTCCATTTAAAGAGAAGATGAAAGTGTATTTTTTTTCCAAGGCAGACACACACTGCGTGTGTCTTACTCCCACACTGAGCTGGCTGCTCCTGGAAGGAAAATGAGCATTCTCCCATTGGGCAGCATGGGAAAATAACTTTTTTCACAGTGAAATATTGTGCACAAGTCAGATCAGATGTTACTGTGGCCATTTTGCAAGATACTTGAAAAAGACCACATTAATCAATGTGTTTGAAAGAATATTCATAGGAGTTGAAGTGCCAGTATTGGAATAAACCCAGGTTGTTCTGTAAAATCCAAGAGAGGTAAGTAGATTCCCGTGGGGAAGTATATCTTTTACAAACATTATGAAGTATTAAAAATGTCCTGAGGCTGACAAATACTGTGACATCTGACTTAAATCGCTCTTTTTCATAACAAATACTCTTAAGTGTAATGTGTAGATTTTAGATAAGTTACCCCTATTGAATTTATTAATATGTAACAGTTCCAAACTTTAAACAGAGTAGTTACAACATTAAAGTTCAGTAACAGTTTGATTTGGGATTATTGAAATGATTGTGTATGTTTGTCCTTAAAGTATGTCTCCTACTGATCAAACAAATTGATTAATCAGTATTTCAAAAGAAATAAGATCCTGACTGCTATTGCAGGGACATTAGAGTTACCTTTTAAGGGAACTAATCAATTAAAAAAGGTAATAAAACTGCAAAAATTGTCAGTTCTTGTTGTTTAAAGATTGTACAGTAATTATTGATGACAAATTTTGGGACAAATAAAATTGCTCACATAAGCAAAAGGAATCTCAAGAGGAGGCTGTGTGTGCTGAGTGGGAATTGTCTGTGCATCCAGCAAGCTTTGTCAGGCAGCTAAGAGGCCAAGTTTGGCTAAAAACAAAACAAGGTCAACTAAATCTCTAGTTGAAAATGTATTGGTTTAGCTATCAGATTAATACATTTCAGTATCACTGTGAAGCCCTTTAGGAGTTGAACAGGGATGGAGGAACCAGGAGGAGTAGTCATTTAGAGGGAAGCAACCACCAAGAGCATTTTGCAAGGACAGGAGGCTTGCCTTGCTACAGTTTAGCAAAAAGGTTCTCTATTTAGAGGTGAACATAATTTGAAAAGGCCCAAGGAACCTGTACTGCACTGACTGTGAGCTCAGGAGTAAACCTATGGAGTCCCCTGAAGAAACATGATAGAAAACATGAAGGAAAAAGTTTTATGCAGCTTTAGCAGCCATGGCTTCTCCCACTCCTGCCAGCTTTTCCTGCTTGCTGCAGAGTGCTGAGTTGTAGTCTGAATCCCATGGTGTAAGTATGGAATGCTGTGATTGCTCCATGCAGCTGGTGACCTTTCCTGAATCTGTGCCTGGAATGGCCGCCAAAGGATTTCTTAGTGCTGCAGAAAGTAGTGGTGGTGGTGGATTTTCTAATCTTATCACTATTGCTCTAAGAAGTGTGGACCTGTCTACTCTTGTTAAAATTTTGGGTGACTCTCAGAACAGAGAAAGGCCAGCATGAGGCACACTGCCAGCTGGTATCTCTATACAGCACATTCACAGGGACCATGTAGCTGGAAGGAAATTACCAGGGTGGTTAGGGTTGTTGGAGGTAGATTACCAAGGTGAAGAACAAGCCAAAAGTGTTGCTGTTGTGTGAGCCAACCATTTCAAAACATATATATTTTAAGAGCCCTGCAAGCAGTTAATCATGAAATAGAGTTGAGCAGCTAGTGCTGGCTACCTTTGCCAATAACTCTTGAGCACTGGTGCAAGCCATGGCTGTGTGATACCAGATAAGTGTCATTAACTTCCCCTATGCTTCTAGAAATGTAGGAAGTGTACAAGTGAGAGTAATAAAACTAATCAAACTTAGTGGCTTAGTGAGAATATTATGAGTTTTTCTCATGGCGTATGGTGCATCTCTGCCTCCATGTCTTTAATTGGTATGTTAGGAGTTCATCCACTTTTCTGCCTCTTCAATAACATGCTTGTTTAGTTGATCTAAATTCATATTCATTTCCATTTTTCAATTAAGAGTTGTTTAATTTGGCCCTTTCTCTAATGGATTGTTTTCATTACCCTTTATCTATGGCCTGTTTTCAGCCCATGTGCTAGAACTTCGTTTACAAGTTAATTACCAGAGCTGCAAACAGAGGGGCTGGGTGATGGGCAAGACCAGGGGCCCAGGCAAGCCTTTCCAAAGGGATTCCTGTCTGAAAAGTCTTACACTACATGCTTTTGGACAGAGAAAGAAAATGTGACAGGAGAAAAGAAGGAAAATGGAGGGCTGGGAATGACACTTCAGCTTACTGGAAGGGGGGACTCTCCTGCTTCTTGCTAGACCATGCAGTTTGCCTGCTTTTCTTGTGGGATTTACCCTGCTACAGCTGGGGCTGTTACGTGCAGCTTTAAAAGGTTTTTTTAGTGCAGCGGTGGAAGTACAGAGTTATGAATATTTTCTTTACCCAGGTACTGCTTTATCCCCCGGTGTTCAGTCCCTGAGTTCCTTTAGCCACTGACCAATTTTCTAAATGGGACAGAAAAACAAATAAAACCAAACTTGCCTGTTCTTGCCTTCTGTTCTGTTTTTGGAAGATGTTTATGGCTGTCCCAGGATAAGGGACTGTGAATTTGATGTGCTCCTCCACAGTACTGGGAGGGAAACAGGGCTCTTTACAGTGACTCTGCTCATTCTCTCCATGGTTTGGAGACACTATCAGCAAGGATCCAACGCCTTCAAGCATCGGGGCACATGAGTTCCTGTGAGAAGAAAGACAGGCAGGCAACAAAATAGGCTGAAGCCCATATCTGTGGAGTGCCTTGGCAAAGGCTTTCCGCATCGTGTTCAAGAGAATCAGGAATGGCTCTGCAGGTTTGATGCCAGGCTGTGGCAACCCTTCCCTGCATTCATTCCCCCATTTTCTTAACAGCAGTAGTTTAAGGCTAACACGTCTCTGAGTTAGCTTAGGTATTGCAGTTCCTCAATCATTTTAGCTCTTCTGGAAATACTACCCCAAATCCCTGTGCTGGGAACACTTGTATTCACACCTTCATTTAATGATGAACTTTCTTTTCTCTCTTTTGATACCACTGCAGTTCTTCACAACTGATTTTAAAAACATAATTGGTCATCCCAGCAATTTCAGTAGTTAATTCCTCTCTAGCCTTATGTTGCCTGGCAAAGGGACCAGCTGATGGTTGCATTCATGTTTTCCCTTAATGACCCTTTATTACAAAGTTTTCCTCCTTTCCTGACTTTGAATAGAGATTTTTCTAACAGTTCAATAACACAGGCGCTTTAGACACACAGTTAATTTACTCTCCCCTTTATTTCTTAATGGATCTATTTCTCTCTGTAGTGTTTTTCTTTTACCCTGATAGATCTCAACAAGTTCTTCTGATTCTTCTCTGGAAGCACAAACCTGCTCTACTTTTCATTGCCCTTCTCTGTGTTCTGTGAGCCAAGTTTTGCCCAGGCACTGCTGAACAGTCCACTCCTCAGCAGACATACCAAGAACCTCAATCTCCACATGCAGGAGGCTGGCAGGTCCTTCTGCAGAGCAGAAAAGAGGAACTGAGCTGGATAGCAAACAGTTTCTACAGTATTGCACAACAAAGATGCCTTCCAGAGGTCCCTTTCTTGGAGGCTGTGAAAAAGCATTAGGTGCTCTTCTGTCTACCCTGAGTGTTACTGTCCGGGGAGCAGCAGCAGAGGTATTCAGTTTAGGACCTGCCTGGTGTGAGAAGCACACTTTGCTCCCTACTTTCTCTTTCAGCAGGTATCTGGTAGGCTCCCAACTGTCTGAGCACAGGCAGAGCTGGAACTATGGCTGCAAGGTTGTTATTAGAGCTTTCAGCTGCAGCTTTCTCTTCAAAATTGTAGCAAGGGAATGCAAGCCAAGTACTGCTTCTATCTGGTCACGTCCTGTGAGTTATATAAATGCTCATACCATGCATGTTGCACATTCATAAATAGAGGGGTTACGTACCTTCTGTGGTCTAGAAGTAACCCAGTGACTGACTCCTGCCTGGCTGTTGTAGGTGACCTGCTAAAATGTGGATAAGCAGCAGCATTTTCCAGGCTGGGTTAGCTCGTACATGTGTTGTTCAGGCAGGCCAGCACAGCCAGGCTGCCCACGCGTGCCTCTGGGAAGCTCTGGTTCACCTGCAGCTTTGGGATCCATACAGCAAAATACCTTCTCACTGTGCTACCCTTCCCTTTCTAAAGACACTGCTTGGCTCACCTGGAGGGAGGGCTGAACTGTGAGTGTTGTTGAGAAAAAAAATCTTGGAAGGATCTAGCCATGCCATCCATGTGAACATGCGTGATAAGTACCTGTGCCAGTCACTGCTCATAGCCAGATGTGCCAGTGATGTCCATTCCAGGATAACTTGCTGTATGTCCCTCACATCTTTCTGATACCTCTGGGGTCCCTCCACTGCCACCCTTCCAACTCAGAGTGCCCCATGACTGTCACTAGAACAACTGCCATTTGTTAGTTGACTGGATCAGCTTCTTCAGCTTATATGATGACCATGACTGAGATCAAGGGTCAGTGTCTAAGTGACAACTAAAGGAGGGTTCTGGCCCGAGAGATCTTAGCTTGAGTGGACTAAGCATGGGGAGTGTGCTGGTGAGCTCAGACGTGCTGTCCTGGTGTGAGCAGTATCCCCAGACAGGTTGTGTGTCGCCAGCTCTGCAGGTGACACCATCAGCTGTGCTGTGCTGTGCCTGAGCTTATGGTGTCGGCTGCAGGTGTCAGTGGCACAGCAGCAGCCAGTGCCTGCAGCATCACTTTTCTGCAGCTGGAAGATGTCATGTGAAAACCCCTGGAGTTATGAATTACTCAAAGAAGGGTACACAGAGCTGAGGAACAAGTAGAACCAGGAGCAGACATGGTAGGAGTAGATTGCTGAAGGCCCACCCAAGCTGGTGCATGGAAACTGATTACATCTTACAGCATTTTATAAAATTTCATGTTTGTATAGATATCTTCCAGCTAATACTTCAATGCCCGAAGGGTAGAGTGCATTAATGAACATGTGCTGTACCCCTTGGGGACTTTGCAGATTGTCCCAATGCATGCAGGGGTGAGCTTGAGCCTTATCTCAGGGAACAGTGGGCACCAGGTAGTACTGCAGACACCATGTCTTGCTGGTGCACAGCCTCTGGTGCCTATGTTTTTTTCTGGAGAAGGTCAGAGAGCACCTTTGCCATTTTCTCAGTGTGTACTGATAAAGGGCAGGGCACCATGGATCTGATGCTGGCATGCAGGGGACAGTCCCAGAGCACGGGCAGTGCTCCACAGCCTCAGAGGAATGCTTGCATCCTGTGGTCTGATTTCAGTGCCCGTTGAAAGGCATTGTGAAGGGGATGTGACATTTCTCCTCTGACTGTCCTGACTCACCTTCTCTAGCATGAAAGTGATAATGTGATGTGTCCCTGCACGATCACAGAGTGCAATATATATGGATGTTTATGAAGATCTACGTTTTCCTCTGTGCTAGAGGCCCTGCAGAGCAGTGTTAGTGGGGGGGGGGGGGGGAGAAAGAAGGCAAAATGAAATAATGCAGGCAGGATAGCAGCTTGGTTAATGGAGTCAGGTACTGTGATCACCCAAAGGATGGATGTGTGCTATCACCCTTTGTGACAATGACAGATGTCTCCATGGGTTTGTGTGGACTAGGATGATGACTGCACTCTTGTCAGATTTCTTGTGAAATCTGACATCTATCATGCATCTACAACCCTGATGTTTTTCTTGTTTTTCACTCAGCATGTTAGGAAAAGAGGAATTTGAGTGTTGATCTGCTAGGTCCCAGCATTTGGCAGCCTGTACTATAGTGCCAGCTAAGCTACTGCTCAGTTGGAATCACAGTGTGGCCATGGTGAAGTCAATGTCTCAGAGATGCATTTGCTGTGCAGGTGTGATGCACAGACTGAGTGTGTGCTGAACCATTGATCTCACTATACTGACCCTGCACACCATGTGCACACTTGTTTTCCTTTGGGGAAGATGGGATCCCTGCAGCAAATGAAGCTCTTTGCTTTTGAAAGGATACAAAAAGTGAAAAAATATGTTGCCACATGAGGCCAGGTAAAAACCCCAGATTTACCAAGGGAACACAATTTAAGACGTTTCCTGATCAAGTGGGATTTTTACAGCTTTGGTTGCATAGGTCAGATAAATTACAACAAATAGTTATACTTGGCCCATGTGATCCTTTTAAGAGCAGGATTCAGAAACAGGCCTAGCCTGCAGGACTGGTGGCATGGCAATATCACGTACATTTTTGTTGGGTGCCCATGAAGCCCATATTCAATGAGTGCCTTGTTACTCTTTTAGCTTAGAGGAGACCCAAGTTTGGATGAACCATCATGCCTTCACTCAGGAGGGATGACTGCTGTCTCACACCTCTCTTGTATCTCTGGTTGGACCGGTTTAGCCAAGTGGGTCAGACACAACTCCAGCTGTTATCAAGAAGGGCTCTTGCTATGTTGTGTACAGGAATTGCTCTTTCTAAAGTGAGCTCAGAGAGCTCTTTCCTAGTGTTTAGCAAGAAGAGGGATGATGAGTCCTGTGATCAGCCATGCAGCCCATGTGCAGCCTTTATTGCTCTCATTTAACTTCATAACCACTTTACACCAGCCATAGAAAGTGATGTCACCATAAACAGTACCAATAACTTTGACGTTACATTTGAAAAGACAGCAATAAACTGTTTCCAGGCTTACAGAAGTGGTGCAGTCTCCACCAGCAGTCAGGAAGTTTTTCTGTACTGATTGCTAAAATGGAGGGATTTGAGGAAGCCCCAGGGCACAGTCAGACCTCGTGCTCTCATGACAGTCCATGATACAGCACCAGTGCTCATGGGTATGGGTGGGGACATGCTCCAAGGAAGATATGAGGCCATTCTTTGCAGTGCTCACACCTTCAGCTTGAACCCAGCCAGGGCCACAGGTCCTGTCTGATATGAGGATGAGGACATCACTGTTTTTTCAGAGGATGTTTTCATTTTGACCACTCTCATTGTTGAGTCTTGGGTTGGAGAGGAAGGAGGTATAGAGGTGTAGTTGTCAGGAAAAACTGAGTGCTGAGATGGCAGCAGGGCCCCGGACGTGGAGGGCAGCTGGAGGTGTTCTCTGGTCTGCAGCTCAACTCCCCAGAGAGCTTCAAGTGGGGAAGTGACAGGCAAAGAACATCCACAAACAAAGAACATACAAAGAACATGCCTGTTGGTGTGCAGGCGAGATGGTCTCAGAGTGGCTCTGGGGATTTTGTCCCTTGCTTTAGGTGCTGTTTTGCCAACAGCTGTGTGCAGCTGCTCCCTGTAGCCTGGCAAAGGCATGTGCTGGAGTGTCTGTGTCCTTGTCGGTGTGTCCGCAGGCGTGGACGTGCCTCTGCCTGTGGCCATCTAGTGGACACTGAACTCGCTCCACAGTGGGCTGGGACCGGCTTGTGCTCCATAAACCTCGCTCTTGAAAGGTCCCTGCTGGAGAGCTATATCAAAGGTAGGATGAGAGATTAGTTGAAGCAAAATTTCACCGTTATCTAGCCTGGAATTTTCCTTTAATAGATGAAGAATGCTTGGGCAGGGAAAATATTTTTTTTTAATATTAGTAAGACAAAAAAATTCAATATCAATTCTCCTGTCTTTGTACCCTAGCTTGGAAAGCAGCAGCCAAGAAAATGAGTGTTACCAGTGGAAAATTTTAGGTTGAAACAGAACAGAAACAATACACAGGAACACCATAGATGTTTTAAAACATCCCTTTGCTAGTTCAGGTTTCTGGATTATGGCCAACTTTAGGGAGATTTCTCTCTTTAGCAGACAACGTTTCAGGCACTGATTAGGTAAACAAACTAATATAATGAATGTGGATAATGAGGACGTGTCAAGTCTCACATCACCTTGCAAAATGAGAGATTTCTCCTCCTACAATTTGATCTTCTGCATCATTAATAATCCAAAGAAGTGTCAGTCGTCATTTGTGATTCAGAGAAGGAAACTGGCGAGGGTATCCTTGCCAGCCTTGACTCCAAAACTCCCATTCCAAAACACCTGCAACCCTGTAGTCAACTACAGAGTGCCTGAACTTTTATTGCTTTGGGCAGTAGGCACTGGAGGTGAGAATGAGGTGAGGATTAAAGTTAGAAACATTCCCATTTATAAGGCTTTGTAATACTGCAAGACAAACCTGTCCTCTTCACTCCGTTGTCCATTTTTGGACGATAGGCTTCCTCAAACAAGCTTCCCAGGTTTCACAAAGGGTGTTTGTGTGAAAATAAAAAGGTGTGAAACTTCTTAAGGTGTAGCACATTGGTCCAAAAGACACTTCTGCACATCAGATCATGATAGCTTTGCACAAACATGTGACATGCTTCAGTCTAAAATTAATCAGAAGGTTTCATCACTGCCCATGAGATGTAAAAGCAGAAACACAGTCTTTTCACCATACCCTGGACTGTGCAACAGAGAACTAGATGAAAACAATTGAGAAAGAAGGTGCATGGTACAGAGCCACATCAGGAAAGCATTTCACAAAGCTGAGCCAATCCACGGTATGGGAGGGGGAAAGAGGAACAGTGGACAAAACTAGACATTGTTTGAAGCAGACCAAATTTTACAGAGTCGGAGGAAGCTGTAGAGTAGATATCTCCAAGCAAGAACAATAAGCAGCCAAAGAATACCAAAACCACAAGAAATATGTAAGGTGAGTAAAGTATAAGGGTGAAACTGCCCCCTGGAAAAGTGAGATGCCAATAATAAATAACTGCATATTTGGATGTTGTGGCTGATGTACCAACACAGCTGAAAATACCTCTGAATTACTAAAACCACAGCATAATTCAGCTCAGAATCAAGGCATGTGAACATTTTGTCAACACATCGATGAATTTGAAGAAATCTGTGAGATCTTCCCCTAGATGAAATCCCCACTGATGGAGCCATCTGAATGAGGACTAAATCATGAGAACAGGATATAGGGGACAATTCTGCTGATCTGAAATGGCATGGGGGCTGCCAGTGCCATGCTGGAGCTCGTCACTTAATGTTCCTCAGAATGAGCTTGTGACAGAGATGCTTGACTGGGATCTGATCCCAGCAATACTCAGTATTAAGCACCATTGGTTTCACTTAATTTCATGCCTCAGATGAAGATATGATTCCTGGTATTAAAGCAAGATGTTCAGTCTTCCTGATTTCTGTTCTGCTAAACATCCTGGGATTTCAAACTTTCATTTTTCCTAATCAAAACCAAGAGGAAATTCCCATCAAATGGCAAAAATTGGTTTTGGAAATCTACGAATGATCTTACTGAGAGGTTGATGCAATTTTGATTTTCTCATTTGGCTTTAAAGCATAGACTTTGCATGTTTTAGGCAGCTGAGATTAAAATGCAGTGTTCAGAAGAAAGCTATAGATAATTTTGATTACACTTCTACTGGCTGGACACAGTTTTTCCTGTGCGATTGAATCAGCATTTTTTGATTGAAAATCTTCTACTAGATCTAGTCAAAATTGGGCTGCCAGCTGGCAAAGGTTCTGCTGCCTCCAGTATTTGCATATCACTTCCATGGAAAAGGGGATGCTCCAGGGTTTAGTGGCAGTGGGCAGTGCTGGGGCAGACTGAGACCTGGCCAGGGAAAAGGGAAGAGGAGCATGAGGCATGGGGGAAGATGTTAGAGGCATCAAGGCAGGAGGGAGGAGAAAGGGAAAGTGATAAAAGCATCAGTAAAGAGGCACCTGCATCTCTGCACCCTGTGCTCTGGGAATGGCAGGATTGCATGATCTGGAGCAAGACCCTCTGCCAGCATCCTGCTGACTGCACAGCCAAGCAAATTCATGTTTCACACAGGCATGGAGGAGAGGGCAATGAGAAGAAACTGCATTCCTGAGGGTCTTTGCTTAGGCCCTGGAGGATTTGCAGCCATTCGTGGTCCAGGGGTTACAGATCAGCAGGATGAAAGTGTAAATCAGACTGTTTATCATGCAGAGGAGGTGACATGTGGTGAAGCAACCTCCTTCCTTTGCCTGGTAAAATCCTCTCTGGCATGCACAGAGTGTCTTCTGCTGGGAGAAAGTGGGATCACAGCCAGTGGGACCACCACCCCACCCATTCCACAGAGCTTTCTGGGGGAGGAGGCTGGCTGGGCTCCTGGGAATGGCCAACCTGGCTGTCACCAGTGCTAGCAAGCCAGCCACCTGCCTACCCTGCAGCTCTGTCTCCACCATAAGGCTTCAGCGCTTGGCAGTTCTGTGCACAGGTAGAAGAGATGATATTGCCTTGCCAGCTGAGACCAGGACATCACTCCATGGCATCAGTCTTACGGTCCCCACAGCAGAGCTGGGGGACTGGCACAGACCCCCAGAGCTCCCCATTGCAGCTTGAGCTCCCCCACAGCTGCGAGTGGTGGGGACAAGAGAGGGTTAAGCTGTCAGCTCTGTAATGTTAAACAGGTGTCAAAGGCACCTCCATATATCTGCAGATTGAAATCAAATTCTTTGCAGTATAAAAAGATAAATTACCCAGGCGATTCCCGCCTCATCCCACTCATCAGGCCAGCGCCAGACGGCAAGCAATTTTTTTTTTTAATGTGCTAACGACCTAATCAAGCAATCAAGTCGGAGAAGATTGCGGAGTGACCCCGAGCATCCATCTGCCAGCGAGACCCCGACATTCATTTCCATTCTGTGTGTACTTGCCGGGAAAGACAGGGGAAAAAATAGAAAAGAAAAAAATCCTAAACAAATTAACACCCAATTTTCTGTGAGTCTAATTAGTTAAATGAGAAGGTGTTTGGGGTGTCCACGGGGAGGGAGGGACTGCCTCTCGGAGAGGGGCCTGGTAACTCCATGGCATTAATTAGCGCAGGTCAATGGCGTGGTTCCCTGGGGACCAGCTGCTTTAATTTCCCGTGATATTTCAGTGCCTGAGGCCCATCGATTCAAACTGAAATTAACTTATTTTTCAATCAGGCCTGGGCTGCCCCTGGGGCTGACTCTTCTTTTGCCTCCTTCTGAATAGACCTCAAGCAATTTTTCATCTAAAGCTGATGCCTCTGCTCGGGGGGGAAGGGAGGCGAGCCGGGGAGGGAGGAGGGCGAGGGAGACAAGAGGAATGGAAATCGGAGAGAGAGCACTAATAGATTTCTGCGAGTATCCCCCCTCTCCACCACTGCTGCCCGCCTCTTTGCTCACTGTCCCCCAGGTCACAGCTCACAGATTATTCTGCCAATTTTCTGAGAAGATGAGGGGCTTTTGAAACTGCGAATTCAGGGCAAAGCGCACAGAGCAGCTTCCTCCTGCTCTCGAGCATCCACTCCCATCCCAGCCCTCCCTGCAGCCACCACTGTCTGCAGCCCTGTGCTGCTGCTCAGATACACAGTAAATAATAAAAGAAAATCCCAGGCACAAGAGCCAAAAGCCACTAGAAAAAAGATGCTGCAATGGCAAATTAATTACATCCTGTGGAGAGGGATGCAACCTGCTTTCACACTTGGCCCTTGCCACTCCTTCAAGGGAGGGAGGGAGGGAGAGATACCCAATGTCTGTTGCATGGAGGAGGAGGTTGTATTGACTTCGGGATAAGCATCCACCCATCTGCTTTCATCCTGCTGCAGAAGTACATGCATGTTCCCATGTGGGAAGGGGACTGGCATACCTTCTCCATGCATAAAAACCATGTCCCTCCTTGTTGCCTGCTCCAGGTTTGGTTCCAGAACCGCCGGGCCAAATGGCGGAAGAGGGAGAAGTGCTGGGGCAGGAGCAGTGTGATGGCTGAGTACGGGCTCTACGGTGCCATGGTGCGTCACTCCATCCCACTGCCCGAATCCATCCTCAAGTCTGCCAAAGATGGCATCATGGAGTCCTGTGCCCCTTGGCTCCTGGGTAAGAGAGCAGCCGCCTTCATGGGGGATGGCGAATGGGTAGAGACAGGGGGCTGTGAGGAAGAAATCAGAGTCATGTTGAAAATACGTGAAGGGCAGCAGGGCAAGTTCACTCCACCCTGCTGCCCTTGATGCCTCCATCTCCCAATGACCCTTGTCAATAGGTTTTGACCACTCATCCCAAATTCCTGCTGGACCTTGGATCTTGACTTGCAGAATCTGGCTGGGACACAAATTTGCCCCCATGCTCAGGCTGGTGCTAACCTTCACTTCTTATGGCTCACGCATCCTTCATGCCCAGCTCTGGAGCAGGGGCTCCAACCCTTGCCCAAGGCAGGAGGTCATCCCAGTCTCACTCCTCCAGCCCTGTGATGCTGGATGGGGTGCTAGAACTCCCAAATGCTCTGTCTTTGCCCCAAGTTCCAGGTGGAACACTGCTGCCTCCTCCTGGTCATGACACCTGGGGAAGCTGCATTTCTGTCTGGTTTCACTTGGTTTTCTGTGCAGACATGGAGGTAGCAGCTACCCTGTTACACCCCGGCTCTTTGCTTCCCTCTTTCTGACCTTCCAGGTTGGTTCTGCCCCAATACTAGTGTCTGGCATCTTGACAATGGGCTGTCCTGTCCTTCTGTCTGTGTGGAACCTAGAGAGGTGGTTGTGGTTTGATACAGAAATAGGCAATGAGGGGTTTCGCTCCCCAGCCTCAGTGAAGCTCAGGCAACTATGATGCTGTCTGAGACCCTCATCTCCATGCACGGACAAGTTAGCTTCATGTTCACAGAAAAAAATGAAGGGGAGAGTAATTACAAACCTTTGGGACCAGCCACAGTCCACAGATGCTGGGCTGCCCCAGCAGGCACCTGCCTTGCCTGGGCTGCCCTCGCACGTGGGCCCGAGCTAGTGGCTCGCCGTGACTGCTGTGTGAAGTGAGGGTTTCTGCTTTTCCTTAATTCTGGCCTCTCTTTATCTTTGCTGTTTTCAGTTCAAGATGGCTTTCCCATGCCCAGGCGCTTTTCTAAACCCGAATACCAACAATTCTTTTTAGGGATGCACAAAAAGTCTCTGGAGGCAGCGGCTGAAGCGGGGAGGAAGACAGAGGTGGAGCGCCAGGCCCTGCCCAAGCTTGACAAAGGTGACAAGGAAGAAAGGGGTCCGGATCCCAAAACCACCATTTCCCAGGAGGAACTGAGAGAAAACAGCATTGCTGCCCTCAGGGCCAAAGCTCAGGAGCACAGCACCAAAGTCCTGGGGACCATTGCCGGGGACACCCCAGCCCCAGGCAGGAAGCCGGAGACGGGGGAGGAGGCAGCAGTGGCAGAAGATGAGAGACAGACAGAGAAGTTGAACTCGTCGCAGAAGGAGGAGAAATTGATCTAGGGGGAAGAGAGGTAGCAGAAGCCAGCCCCAACAGACACTGTGTCCTCTGGGGGCCATGTTTCCCCTTGGACTGCCAGGCATCCCCAGTCACCCCTGCCAGGGAGAGGGGCCCTGGTCTCTGTGTTTGGGGCTGTCTGGCAGGGGTGCCCACTGCCTGCTCCCCTTGAGCATACACCTGCCCCTCGCTCCTCCACCCCACCAGGCCTTCCTCACCCTTCACCCCTTCCTTTTGGGGGACCAGGAAGTGTCACATCATCACTGCCATCAATGACAGTAAGGCTCTGGTCCCTTCAGCCTCACAACTGGCTCTGGGACTTTCTCCTTCTGCTGCAGTCCCAAAGCCCATTTGCCATCCTGAAGCAAGCCTGTTCCCTGCTGCCGTGCCTCTCCTTGGTGCACATCTCCGCTCAGTGCTTCCCCTTGTGCCCTGTCCCTTCCCCTTGTGCCCTGTCCCACCGTGCCCCAGGCAGACATGTCACCTTCCCCTGGCCATCACCTCTGTTTCTGGCCCAGGCTGCAGTAGGAAAAGCCCATGGCAGTGCTTGCACGAAATGATGACTATCCATCTGGAGTGGTTTGCACCTTCCACCCATCTCTTCCTGCCCAGCATTGAGGTCTGCTGGGAGGGGACTGCAGCTTAAGAGCAGTTATGTTTTGCCTCTTTTTGGCAGGGAGAGGCAGGTTTAGCCCACAGGCACAACACCCTGGTCCCACTTTGCACCCTGAAGTGACCCCAGCCCATGTCAGTGGCTCCTGCAGGGCTGGACAGTTGGGTCTGACTCTGTCCTAAACACCAAAACCCTACACCCCTGCAGAGGGGATGAACGGTGAATTTATTTATTGAATACATTATTCCAGGTGAGACAATAACATCCACCTAATGTATTTATTGAATTAAATTTGTCCAGCTCACCCTCTGAGTGTTAAAGGGAATGACAGCCATGCACATCCACCCCGATACACCCTGTAACGTGTACATACATCCCATAGGAGCACATGCAGACCCGCACAGACAAACTCACTCCATGGTACCATCACCTTTCCATCCCAGTAAAGCACTATTCCCCCTCTGAAAGCTGTAGGACAGTGATTTCCAGGTGACCCTTTCTGTCCTGCTTTCAGCTGTGAGCACCCTTTCCCCAGAGCTACTGATTTTCTTCCGTCAAAGGTTAAGCCCAGTCATCCAACCCCTGTTTGTCTTTGTCCCCCGGTTGTTTGACGTGTTAGATGATAGCCCATGGAGTGTAAATAATGTATATACAGTGAGAAAATAATTCAGTATTGAGGTGTTTGAGATATGGAGCTGTAACAACTTCTAGTCATCCAGCATCTGTGATTTATGTGCCATTTTCTGTAAAGATATGAAGAAGAATAAAACTAAACAAGAATACTGTGTATGAGTCCAGTCACCACTGTTCAAGGAGGGTGAGTCCAGCCAAAGCTGAGAGGGAGTTGGATGTCATGCTGTAGTCAGAAAGAGGTGAGAGATCCAAAGTGGCCCAGAGTTCTGCACTTCCCTCCCCGCCAAGGCATGGAGAAGATGGGGCTTGGGTCTCTCTCTGCAGTGAAATACAAAACTGAAAAGGGTGTGCTTGTTCTTGGAGCAGAAGTCACAGCATACAACTGGTGAGAGAACAAGTCACTTCAACATCCAGAGCAGCCCTGGTGCTTTGGGTCACCCCATATGACACGTGCCCAGGTGCTAGAGAATCAGATCTCCAGGCAGCCTCAGCCTCTGCCAGGAACAGGCTGCAGGGTCCCACTGGCCTGAGGAGCTGAGGCAGAAGCCAGACACTGCAAGTGCAGGAGAGCTGGTTGAGAGGGAAGGGCACTCACGGGATTTCCAGCAAGGTGAGCTCCAATTTGAGAGCAATGGAAGCCTATTCTGGGTTACCAGATAAGGAGTTACCTGCCCTGCTACAAACAACTGGGAATGGTCTGATGGAAAAACCTAATGTCTTCTAGGGACAGGAAGAATGCTGAGGCAGAGCAGGTGTGCACAGTAAATAAGAGACATGTGGAACAATGAGGCTGCTTGGGCCTGATTTTGTGGAGCAGCTGTAAACCCAAAGGACTGTGTTTCCCCAGGGGGACAGTGCCCTTCTAAGTTCCCAGCAAGCTTTGACACAAAAGAGGTGTGTGGTCTGGGATGAGTGTACCTGATGGGAAGTAGTGCCTGTGTCGCACACTGGTGCCCAGCCTGTTCACCAAACATGCCAGCTCCATGATCATGAGTGGTGTTTCACTTTGAAAAGTGAAGAGGAGATCTACTAACCCTGTCATCTCTGCTGTTGATTCCCTGGGTGTGCCTGGCAGAGAACAACCCTACTTGCAGGGAGAGCCTTCTTCTGCTCTTCTCTTGTGCCCCTAGGAGGAGGAGAATTTGGTCAATGACATTAAGGAATCCTCTGAATTCTACCTTAAAAAAACCTACCTATATAAGTCCTGAAGGAAAGGAAGGCAGAAATAAAACCTGTTTGGTGGCAGAGAGGCAGCTTAGCTCTGCTACGGTAGGTGGTGGGACGTCTCAGCGTGAGGAGATGGGCTGCAGTGCTTCATGCCAAACCACCCCCAGCTGCTCCACCATGGCCTCATTGAGTGCTCCCAGCCCAGCTGGTGGTACAGCCAGTCTGTAGTGCTTGGGAGGGGGCAGAGAGCCCAGCCCAGCCTGCCAGAGGGGACAGCTCTGACAGCCACCCAGCAGTAAGGTGGAATGGGATGCAATATCCCCCTCCCACAGCTGACAGCCACATGAGAAAAACCTTCCCTGGCCCACCACAGCCTAGTGCTCTGCTGGAAATGGGCCTTCATTCTGGGAAGGGAACAGTTCCATTGTTCATTACTAGCATGGGGGTGGCCCTAAGATTTACAGGGACCTGCCCCAAGTTGCCTTTGTGGACAGAAGAGGACTGGGGGAAGCAGCAGGGGTGCTGCAGCAAGTGAGGAGATGGGGATGAATAGGGGGAGGTGTGAGGGAGGTGAGTGGGGATGAAACGGAGGGGCCTGGGGATGCAGCACAGCCCTGGGAGAGCAGGAACAGGCTGTTAGAGCTTGGCCCAGGCACCTTGGCCCCTGAGGGGAGCCCAGGCACACGCTTAACCTGGCTCCTGTTCAAGAACTGCTGTCAGGACTCAGATTAGCATGAAGGTTATTTTCAGTCAAATATTTCTACAGCCCACCCCTTTCCCCTCCCTTACAGCGATTGAATTTCTTTTTTCCCATAGTGCTCTGGAAGAGAGGAGGAGAAGAATGAGGCAGGGCCAAAGGGGTGCCTGGGCTCCCTGTGTGAGAGAGCTGCTTTGTGTCCAGTCAGCCCAGGACAACGTAGCCCCACCTTTCACAGGGGCCTGAGTCTTGCCTGGGCCAGGTGTCCCAAGCAGCTGTGCCGGCTGCAGGCACCCATCTCCTCAGTGAGAGGCATGTACCTTGCAGTGATGGCCAGGCTGCTGGCCAGGACCTGCTGCTCCAAAGCGCTTTCTCAGGCTTCCAGATGCCCCCCTGGGTTGGTGGCTGCCAGAGCCTGGAGCCACGCGCCTCTCACTGCCTACATGCCTGAAGCCGTCGCCTTCCCCAGACCCAAGGACCACCAAGATTTGTACAAGGTATCAGTGGAGCAGAGTGACACCTTCTGGGGAGCACTAGGAAGGAGCCGGCTCACCTGGATCACCCCTTTCCACTCTGTCCAGGACTGCGACTTGTGCCAGGGCAGAGTCTCCTGGTTTCTGGGTGGGCAGCTGAATGTGGCAGGTAAGCAGGGAGACAGACATGGGATCCTACCAAGTGCCTGCAGGTGCTTCTATGCGTGTGGCTTCAGCCCTGGGAATGTATTGGAAGAGCACAGAGTTAAAGGTCTGGAGAGAGTGGGATCCCCAAAATGTCCAGTTGGTCCTGCAATGGCTGTAGTGTAAGGTTGTGTCTGGCCCTAAGGAAGCAACTGGGTTTCATTGGAGAGGTTGCAGCTGGATTGGTGTGTGCTGGAGCTGGGTTGCTCTCCCTCAGGCATGCAGTAGCTCTGCCCTGCAGGACCACAGGCAATAACACTGAAACCTGTGCATTCAGCAGGCAGGGTTGCACTAGGTCATTCCTGCTCAGTGAAGGCAAGATGTATCTGTAGAAAGCAAAATACAGGAGAAACGAGCCATACTGTCACCACTGTAATGGGAGGCTCTTCTGTGGACTGGGGCTATTGCCTTAGGGGGGCTATCAGGGGAAGACAGGAGCTGGTGACACAGTGTCCTGCTCACAGTGCTGTTGGTCCCAGTGTTCAAAATACGAGACAGACCTCTGAGAAAATCAGATCTTATGTAATCTATTTGGGAAAGAGAGCAAGAGTTATTTGCGTTTGGGATTTGACATCTACTGTTTCTCCTTTTACGTGTATTTCTTTCTCTCCTGGAAAACTACAAATGGTCAGGAGAAAAAAGCTGGTATGCAAACTGGGGCTGATGCATCATCCCAGAACTTTAGTAGGTTTAAGGAAAACACAGAGTGGAACAAAGCTTCTGAGGAAACTGCAGATGCCAGCAATGTTGGAAACTTTTCATGAAAGAACTACAGCCAAAGCCTCAGCTTACAATGTCCTTGGAAAGCCAGGGGCTGTGCACTCTGTATTTATCCTGGCTCTCTTCCATCTTGGACAAATGCACTCTGAAGCCTTCCAGTGCAGAGCTTCACTTTGTCCTACATTTGTTATTTAGAAGCACTGCCACTAAAAAACTGCCCTAGTTCACCCTGGAGGCAGCTGCAAGGCAGTGCTGGGTGGAGTGATGGCTTAGTTAATGTTTGCCAGCACTCTGAGGGCACTTGGGGTTGTGAACGCCAAAGGGACTTCAGACGTTTTCTGCTCTGGACTGCATTTTCTGCTCTGGACTGCATGGTCACAGTTAAGGGGAAGCTGATAGTGGGGATTGGCAGGTATTGGAGTGGTGAGGAGCGTAACAGGCTTGGGATGGTGCTTGTGATCTCCTGGCTGGTATCCACAAAGGTTGCCCAAGGCTAATGCTGAGAAGACTCACACACAACCCTGACTTTGACCTGAAAATAGGAGTGCCAGTGTTGGCTTTATGAGAGGTAAGAGGTACTGAGGGTTGCTCCATCAATGATGCTGGGTTTTCCTTTCCAGTGAATTGTCTGGACCGTCATGTCCATGTAGCCCCAGACAAAGTGGCCTTAATCTGGGAGAAGGATGAACCTGGAGAGGAGGTACGGGTGACATACAGGTCAGTAGTTACCTCTCAACATATGAGAGGCATATTGCAGCATGTATGAACACTGCACAGGGCTGATCTGCTGATGTCTGTCATGTGAGGGAATGCAGCATCCCTTCACACAGATGCAGAGTATGTTGGCTGTAGGCTTGCTTGTGCTGATTTGAAATTTCAGATTACCTCCTGATTAAATCTTCTGGGCTATGAGGAGTCCCTACCCAGCTGGGGAGGCAGATATAAGCCCCTTGGGGCAGCATTGCAGTGCTTGTAGGTAAGAAACACAGGAAAGTCACACATGTGCCTTCCCACCCAGGTTCCTGTTGTCTAAACTTCTGGGTAAGTGGTCTGCAAGAAAGGCCAAATTCACAGCTGCAAATGTGTTGAGAAATTCCATGCTCATCCTCATGTCAGCAGTGCTGCTGGATTTGGCTCTCCAGGGGGGCTGCCTGTCCAGCCCTGCTAGGTTGGTCTGGGGTCCCCCACCTTCCAGCTTAATTTGCCTGCTCTCTGAGTCACTGCCACAGAATTCACTTAAATCCCTCTGCACACAGAACAAGTCCCTCTGTCCTCTCTGGCTTCAGGCCTCGCATGACAAATATGACCAGCCACCCCTGCCAATCCCTGTCCATGGAGAGCCCCTCCATAAAATGACTCACTGAAAGCCAAGTTGCGGTTTCTAGAAGGAATGCTTCTTGGGAGAGGCATCTTTCTGCTCACTGCTTTCCTACAGCTGTTGTTAATGCTGGCACAAGCTCTGAAGGACTTGACCTCAGCTTTAGCAAAGCACAGGACCCTGTTTTGGGGAACTCTTAACTTCTCACATGTAGCCTCCAGCTGTGCAGGGTAGTGTGTCACACCAGTTATACAGGTTGATAAGAAATGTGCAGACTGTCATTGGGAAAGTCAGCTGAGGTGTTGTGGGCTTGCTGAGCCAGAGGAATTGCCAGTGGCTGTTCTTGTACAGAAATCATTCTAATTTATGTCTTTTCCATAAATAACGGCTTATGTTAGAGCCTGTCTTCTCCTTTCCTTCCCACTGATTTTTACAGCTCTCCCATGGTCTTCCAGAGTGAGGAGGGTTAGTGTGTGTGGGATATAAGCTGTGTCCTTGTGACTCTGAGGCCCCCCATCTTTATGCACGCAGGTAAAATTTGCAAGAAAGTCTCTAACTTGTGTCATTGCTTCTTTGGGCAGGGAACTGCTAGAGCTGACATGCCGCCTGGGAAATACCTTGAAACGGCAAGGGGTGAAGCAGGGTGACAGGGTGACAATCTACATGCCCCCATGCCCACTGGCAGTGGCTAGCATGCTGGCCTGTGCCCGCATCGGGGCTGTGCATGCTGTGGTGTTTGCTGGCTTCAGTGCAGAGTCTCTGGCTGACAGGATCCAGGATGGTAAGAGCCAGTGGGTAACAGTGACATGTTTCCCTTGGGAGACAGTGCTGAGCTTGTTGGAGGTGGGGGTCTCAGGGTTGTGTGGATGGCAAAGGTTTTCTGTGTAAGATTCCCTGGGCTCTCTGAGGAAGTCAGACATATATGATACATACATTATCCTAACATAATGTATAGCCATGGAGCAGGTACTAGCAACTCAAGAAATGGCATGAGCTCACTAAATATCTACCAGCCCATGGGATAAACTGGTTTTCTCTTTCATCCGTGGCACCGAAGGATTGGGATACTGCGTCTCCTGTAAGAGGATGCAACACAGGCAGAAATGAATGGGAAACCAAGATGCAAAGCTGCTGTTTTTGCTAAATGAAGGACATGAGTACCAAGGGCTGGGAGACGAGAGAGAGAGGTGAAAGGTCATGGTAGAGTCAAACTGCTCTGTGACTGGTGGAGAGGGGCAGAGTTGCTTATGTGGCTCTTCTGTCTTCTGCAGCCCAGTCAGAGACGGTGATTACAGTGAACCAGGGGCTAAGAGGTGGCAAGATTATTGAGCTAAAGAAGACAGTGGACCAGGCTGTGAAGCAGTGCCCCCGAGTGAAACGGGTTCTGGTTTCCATGAGGACCACAAACAAGGTTCCCATGACAGCCCTAGACGTGCCACTGGAGGAGGTGAGAGGCTGCCCGGTGATTTTGCCACTTCTCCAGGGCAAAGGGCTTGCTCTGGGTGCAGGAACACTGGGTGGAGAGAGGGTCTTGCCTGGCCATGGCAATTTTGCTGGCATTGACGCAATTTGGGGACATTGTCCTACAGCAGCAGTGGCAGTCAGGGCTGCACACAAGTTCAGGACAGTCCCAGTAGCCATCAGGATTGGCAACTGGTGTGTCTGCCCACACTACCAGCTCTGTACTGTCAGGTACAGGCAGTGCAAGCCAGACTGCATAGCAGGGTGGACAGGGGCCTAGAAACACACCAGACATGGGCTGCTGCTTTGTGAATCCATCCTTGGACTGCCACTGCACTGTCACACATGGGTCTGCTGGCAGACCTGGCATGTGCCTGTTATCCATAGCACACAGGGTGGCTGGGCTGCCAGCATGGAGTATGACTTCTGAACAGGTGAGCCCCTGCCATGCATTTCTTCTGGCTCCCTGAAGCTGCACAGCAGTGTCCCCACCTCTGCTTATCGCATCTCTTAGCAATTATTGATAGAAAGGCTTCCTGGAAGACTTCTGTGCTGGTCAGAGCAGTGGCATAAATATAGCTGCTTCTTACTCAGCAGGTCTGTTCTGGCTGAGGAGAGCATTTGTCAGCTCAGCAAGGTGAAAGGGAGTTCAGGCTGCTGAGGAAGGTGAGCGGAGGTGCAGAGGCAGGGAGGATGTTTGTGGGGAGCAGGGTGGCACAGGAATTCAGAGGGAGGAGACTCTGGAGAGAGCTGCACCAGCAGGTGTGGGGACAACACAGGGGAGGCTGTGAGATCCTGAGAGACCTGCTGTGCTCTTTCCTGCAGGAGATGATGAAGGAGGATGCATGCTGTGAGCCTGCTGTCATGGACAGTGAAGACATGTTGTTCCTTCTCTACACATCAGGCAGTACTGGCAAACCCAAGGGCTTGGTTCATTCCCAAGCTGGTTACTTGCTGTTTGCTGCTCTCACGCACAAGGTAATGGATCCCAGCCACAATGTGCTCATGAGCCAGCAGTTCATAGGCAGTGCAGGGAATAGACATGCTCCTTGTTGCATTATAAGCTCATCTTTTTCCAGTGCAAAGCCTCTGGGAAGACCTCCAAGCCCCACTAGACCACATCTGCCTACAGGTAGTGCTCCTTAGCAGGGTCTCCCAAACACATATTGCTCTGAGCTACCTTATTGACTTTCTTCTTTCTTTCATTGTCGTATACTAAACAGAACCATTGGATAGGATGCTCACGCTTACAAGAGTAATTTTATATTACTGGGTTAGGAGAAAGAAGCCAATTTGTTCCTAGAAACTGTGGCTTGCTTTTCGTAAGTGTTAACTACCCCAATTTAGGTGGGAGGTCAAAGGCAGTGCTTCTGGGAGGAGTACATTTGACAATACCTGTAAAAGCTGGTGAGCGCCTTCATGACAAAGGGTCTATATCTGAAGAGTGTGGGTCATCTTTAGGAAGAAGACAGCCTTTAACCATGACACATGCCCAAAGCAAACTCAGAACTGAATAAAAGGGCACTGAGCCCAGCACAGAGATGCATTTGGCTGCAACAGTGGTTACAAGGAGCATTCCTATGACATAATATGAGGTAAGAGGGAGTTCTTACCTAACAGTCCCTTAGCTTTGGATCTGGCTATTCCTGAGTGTGACTGCAGTTCCAGTAGCACCTCAGACCATGCACCCTGTGAGAAAGCAAGCTCAGGGCTGGCGGGGTCTTTTCTGTTAGCCTGAGTGCTGAAGGCCATACCTCCTGGGCTGTGTGCCAGAGGTGTGGAAGCCCTTGGCTTTCCTGTGAGCTAAACTGTGCCCAACGTGATGGGTGACCCTCTGAGGACCATCAGAGCAGGTCTGCAAGAGCCAGGGCTGTCATTCCAGAATGGCAATGCAGGGGGTGAGCAGCATGTGGCTATGTTAGCTCCCAGGAGCACTGAAAACTTGGACATAGGGCTGACATACTCAGATTCCTCAGTTGGATGGGGCAGACTGCTGCAACCATTACTCACTGCTCCACTAAAAAGAGACAGAAGAACCAGGAGAAGCTTCCATTATGGCACCTCAGAACACCTGAGGCCCCAGAGTCCCCAGATGGAAGTCAGCAGGGAGCTACAGGAAGAAATGAGAGGGTCTGAAACCACAGAAATCAGAGCAGACAGCAAGAAGTGATAGGCTAGTGGGAGAGTGGCCCCTAGGAAGTTTTCCTGGCTCTGAGTAAATGAAATGAAGAAGAGTGCTTTAGGAAGCTGGTTGTGTTGCTGCCAATATGACAACCCTGCACAGCGCAGTCATTGTTCCTTCATGTTCCAGCCTTGCAGCCAAGGGTCTCACGAGGAATAAATGGGGCAGTGGGAAGAAGAGCTTGTTTTGCTTTCTGCCTGCAGGCTCAGGACTGTGTTCACCCAGCTGAGATGGAGAGGTTCCAACTCTTGTGGGCAGGCTGGGGTTGCTCTGGGCCAAGGCATCACATGGTCCCTCTGCTTGCTGCCTCACTGCTCCTGTGCTGGGCTCCTTGCTGAGCTCAGGGGTTTTTGAGTGTTTACTGTCCATGTGGAGTCCAGCAGTGCCTACAGGAGGCTCATGGAGTCCTCTACCACTTTGCCCTTGCCTACAACTCTTCTCCTTCCACATGGTCATGTAAGTACAAAGGCACCTTCCTTACCCAGAAGGTTCTGTTTTGATGCTACAGGATACTTGGATCAGCCTTGTCTATATACCAGCAAAAGGAAGGAAAGGCTGTATCTCTCTCCATTGGAAAAGGGCAAATTTGGCTTTGGGTTTTTTAAGTGTCTGTCTCCTGCAACTTCACAGTTTTGGGGTTTTTTTTACTTCAATTTTATTTAATTAATCTTTTTTTCTGATTTTTAAAAAAAAACTCTTTGCAGGAAGGTGTCCCTGCAGGGGTGGTAGAAAGACAGAAGAACACAGTAACGTTAGGGCTGACAGAGAATACACTGCTCCCTGTTGTGCCCCTTGCCAGGAGTGCAGGCCCAGGTGATACCTCTCACTGCCTCTCTTCTCTCCTTCAGTATGTGTTTGACTACCAGGACAGGGACATCTTTGGCTGTGTGGCAGACATCGGCTGGATCACGGGACACACCTATGCGGTCTACGGCCCCCTCTGCAATGGTGGTACCACAATCCTTTTTGAGAGCACTCCTGTCTATCCTAACCCTGGTGAGTGAGGTGACTCAGGGGAGCTGGGACATTCCACAGCACGCTGAGATTCCCAGCAGGCAGGGAGCTGGCAGCTTGATATCAGGTCATGAGCAGCAAAGGCTCTGTTGCCTCAGTAGCAACCTGTGGGCTGTGCCCAGTAGAGAGCTGCAAGGGAAGAGTCTTTTCCTCTGCTTAGGAAGCCATTGCTGCTTCTCTGGGTATGGAGCTGTTACTCCCCCTCCCTCCCTGCAGAAGGAATGGTGGCAGAGCTAGGTGATATGAAGAAAAAGGGGCTGCTGCTGCTCCTGAACTGCTTTCGTCCTTCCCACCATGGGAAGGGTGAGGGTCCTGGCACTGCTAGAGAGCCTTTGCTCTCACCTCTTCTGTCTCTGCCTTGGTGTTGGGCTGGGAGGACCTGTGTGGATGCTTACTGGCCCTGTTTCCATTCCAGGCCGCTACTGGGAAACAGTAGAGAGGTTAAGAATTAACCAGTTCTACGGGGCGCCCACTGCCATCCGCCTGCTCCTGAGATACGGCGATGAATGGGTGAAGAAGTATGACCGCTCTTCTCTTAAAGTGCTTGGCTCAGGTAAGTGCAGCAGCAGGGGCTGGAGCAGCAAATCCTGGGACATCACATTTTGCCTCTTCCCACAAATGCCAACAGCAGCAGCACATGAGACCCCAAAGTCAGGAGACTGCACTATTCGGGGATGGCGCCACAAGCAGGCCCTGGGAAGTTCTGTCCTAAACCTAATCTTTCAGCTCTGCCCCCTTGTCTTCCCTTGCAGTGGGGGAACCCATCAACAAGGAGGCGTGGGAATGGTACTTCCGTGTGGTCGGCGAGACACGATGCCCAGTAGTGGACACTTGGTGGCAAACTGGTGAGATGTATATGATTCCTTGTTCCAGCTTCTGCTTTCCCAGGCTTTAGGAGTGAGCTGCTGCTTTGCTGGCCAAGTGATAATAGTTGTTGCTGATAGTCTTGTATGAGCAAGACTGTAAGGGCCCATGAGCACCCAAACGTAAAAGAGAGAAACGGCCTTTAAAGCTAACCCAGACAAACACAGGGATTTGACAGTACATCTCAGCAGATCCCTGGTGAACTAAATGAACACAATCATCCTTCTACAAAGTTCCATCCCCAGCTCTCTGGCAAAGTCAGCCCCAGCCTGTGCAGTGTGTAGTAAGGGACAAGGCAAAGGCTGTTGGCCAAGCAGTGCTACCTGGCGTTCCTCTTGTCCCTGACTTTGATGAGCATTACAATTTCTTTTCCTTCAGAAACAGGAGGCATCTGTATCTCACCCCGTCCTTCTAATCCTGGAGCTGAAATCCTTCCAGGCATGGCCATGAGACCCTTTTTTGGGATCAGCCCCTCCCTCTTGGATGACAAGGTACATTTATAACCTGCAGTTCAGGCACTGGCTCAGCCCTGTTTCCCCCAGCTGCTTGCAGTGCATACCTGCTGATGGGAGTGGAGATCTGTAAGCAAGTCTTTCCTGATCACCTCTGCTAGACAGCAACCTTCCTTACTGGAAAGGGACAAACAGGGAAGCTGTTCTTCCAACTAGTGCAGAAGTTGAGTTGTCTAGCTTGCACTGTCCTGACATGAGAGGCTGTGTTTGGGCTCCCTGGCACAACTTTTCAAGGTGAGGTAGGTGGGCAGGGACAGCCAGTCTCCCTGAAGGGGCCTTGCATCCCACCATGGGTTGTTGCAGACATATGCTGGGAGAGACTCAGCCTGTCCTGTTGAAGTGAGGAGCGCAGGACCCTCCTCACTGCCCTCCCTGACATTTCCATCACACGGTTGTTAAACACGCAGTAGCTAAACATCCCAAGTACCTTCAGCCATGGTTACTAAAAAGTAACTATTTTACAGGGAAATGTCCTTCTGGAAAATGATGTCTCTGGAGCTCTTTGCATCTCACAAGCCTGGCCAAGCATGGCACGAACCATTTACAATGACCACAAGAGATTTCTGGGAACTTATCTGACTCCTTATCCAGGTAAGGAAAACATGTTGCAGGGCACTTGCACACGTTTGGTTGGGTATGGTTGGGTCTGCTTGCTGGCCTTCTGTATGGAGGCAGGATTCAGGAGAGGTGGTACTGCTGCTTTATTCTTCCAGAGACCCTCCACAGTACTGAGGTCTTTTATCTCCCCAGGCCTGGTATCACAGAACTGCCCCTCATCAACCTTTCCAACTGGATCACACATTGTTTTAAGGCAGTGGATTTGTCCTTCTGCCCCAACTCCCCTTGAGCACAGATAGACCTCTTGCTGCATCTCTTGCAAACCCTGTCAGCCTCTGTGCATCACCCAGAGGCACTGAGAAAGCCCAAGAGTGTGTGTGTTTTGATGTGAAGCAAAGAGGAGAAGCAGCAAGACCACAGACACCTGCACTGGAGCACAGTGCTCCCAGCAGATGGTGATGAGATAGGCAGGGCATTTGCCAGTACACTGCAGAATGAGGGCAGGAGCCTGATAGAGCAGGTACCAACAGAGGCAGAAGACTAACAAGGAAGGTAGGCACCTTTACCCTGAGCAGTTGAGGGAGAAGCAGAGTATATAGAACCAACAGAGAGGAGGAGGGGAAAGGTGAGAGTATGGCTAGTGAGCAGTTCACATGCTCACTTCAACAAGTGACTATGGCATGGTTCTGGCCACTGCAGGGTTTTTCTTCACTGGGGATGGTGTGTACCGTACAAGTGAGGGCTACTACCAGCTAACAGGACGGCTGGACGACATCATTAACATCAGTGGACACCGGCTGGGCACTGCAGAGGTGGAGGATGTTGTGGTAAGGGGTGTGGGTGGGAGGTGAAACCATCCAAGGATACAGCAAAGGTGCACTGGTGGTGCTCAGGAGGCCTCTTTGAAATACCCGGACAGAAATATGTTGCTGCTGTGGCAGCAGGGAACAGTCATGCAGTCTTGCCTATGGGAACAGCTACCCAACCTTTTCCCTCCCCTTCTGGCTCTCTGCAGTAAGGGAGGGACAAAGACTGATAAGGCTGATTCTGTAAGTGCATGAATCCCAAAGCAGCAATCATGTTAGAGAGGAGCATCTGTGGGACCTGGTGGAGCAACCTGTAGGCACCAGAACAGGGGAAAAGACTAGTGCTTGTAGACCTACTGAGGCAAGAAGGAAAAAGGGTAGAGGCCACCTGAGGCCCTTCCTTATCTCTCTGAATTACTGTGGGCTGCAGCAGCCAAGCCAGGGCAGCTCCCAGGTGGCAGCCAGCCTGCCAAAAGCACTGAGTCAAACCCCTGCCATGTTCTCTTCCAGAATCACCATGTGGCAGTGGCAGAGTCTGCCGTCATTGGCTACTCACATGAGATCAAGGGAGAAGGTAAGATGCTTTCTTTCCTGCCTCAAAACATCTCTCCCAGGGCTATGGCACTGCAGTGGGAAGTGGCACTGGTAGCAATGCTGTGTCCCCACCATATAGCATGTTAGCAGGGATCTCAGCACAGCCATCACAACCTGCACCTGCACTACAGACCAGCTAGGCTTTGCAGAAGGTGGCAGCAGCATAAGGTGGCAGCAGCAGTGCTTTTGTGTGGCCAAAAGCACTCACAGTTTTGGTTACAGAGCATCCCCTGAGGCTACCAGCAGAGAGGGACTCTCCTGGCACTAGGTCCTGGCAGGGTCTCAGGGGCGTAGTATGCACAGTGCTCAGTAACCTGGTGGTCCTTCTGCCAGGAGCCTACGTGTTTGTTGTGCTGAAGAAGGACAGTGGCTACACACAGGAGACTCTTGCTGCTGAGCTACAGGAGCTCATCTCAAAGAAGATCGCTAAGTACGCAGCTCCAGATTATGTTCAGGTAACACAAGCAGACCAGTCCAACACCCACACTAGCAGATTGGCCAAGCCTTTTCCCTCAGCCTTGACTCTGCTCCTCCCCATCCCAGGTCACACAGCGGCTGCCCAAGACACGCTCCGGTAAGATTATGCGTCGGGTGCTACGGAAAATTGTGGAGGACGAGGCCAGTGAGCTTGGGGACCTAACCACCCTGGACGACCATGAGGCTGTGCAGCAGATCATAGAGGGACACAAGCACCTGGTGGAACGGCAGAGGGGCCAATAGCTTGGCTCTGCCAGCAGCCACCACCTCCTCCTCCTTTACTGCAAAACCAGGGAAATATCCAGAAAAGCCACTAAGCAAGTGGTGGCCAGTAAGTGCTCGAATCGCACCTCCACTGCAGTCTCAGAGTGACCTCTCCACAACACAGAGACCCTCAAAACCTGTCTGCACACACCTATGTAGACAGGGGAGGGAACATGACTCATCACAGGCAGAACAGGAAGGGGAGACAAGCTGTTTCCTTCCATGAAAGCAGAGGGCAAAAAGCCCTCCTTGCTCCTTGTGCCTTGCAGTAGCTGCAGAGGTAGCAGCAGGTAGGATGTCCAGCCCTGGATAGGGATGCTACTCCTATCTCTGCTCTGCTCTTCAGCAATTGTCTTGTCCAGGACCATTGCCAATGATACAAGCATCTCCTCCAAAGGAAACCCCAGAAAGAAAACACACAGCAGTCTGGTTAACAAATATTGACTTTTCTCCATAAAAACAGTTTGAAAACAGGCCCCAGATGTTAATACAAAAATGTTCCTTTCACCTGTAGCTGTGTGCTATAAGGAAGGCAGAAACATGCCCTTTCTCTGTGCCAGCATCCTCTTCCCCTTGTCTCCTGCTGGGGAACACAATTTTCAACAGCTCTACAAGCTACATAAATCTGTTCTGCAGATCATCTATCAAAGACAGAGCTCCTAGCAAGGTGCAGAGGGCAGAAAAGGAGGCTGCATTCTAGCCTCACACCATTGCATCCCGGAAAAAGTGGAGGTTTCTCTCGTCATTGTTTCTACAAGACCCATGAGGCAGCATCTTCTCTCAGGGTGGCCTAGCAGCTCAGCTCCTTTCTCCCCATGAGAGCCAGGGAGGCAGAAGGAGGCTGGAAGAAGGATGGCACAGTTGTGCCTACTCTTGGCAGAACTGCACACCATGAGTTCAGACATACTCTGTGTCCATCAGCAAAATCCAGAACTGGTCTTGCACTGTTTGAATCCCTCATTGACACAGCTGCTGGCTTGGTAGCTCCATGTCTGCTACTGAGAGCTCTTCCACACGTGTGCAGGTTCTGTGGCTGGCCAGACAAGGGCGTGTTTTTCACTGTCCTTCCCCAGAGGGGAGCCGCTTCATCTTCTCACATTGAGTGAGCTCCCATCTTCCCTCCCCATGAAGTTTCAAAATCCAGCTGTGGAACTGTAATCCAATAACACAACACTGAAGGATGTCTCTACAAGGGCATGGTCCACCCACACTGAGACCCTCCAGCCTTAGTCACTCCCCTCTGCTTGCCAGAGACCCTCTCTACCTCCTCTACCTTGCCACCACGAGGGAGGCATAGAGCACTGCCTCCCTGTCTCACCTTTTCCAGGCTGGGTCTGTGTCCCACACTGATCAGTGTCATGCCCAGCTGAAGGCACAGACGATACAGTTGATGCTCCACCTCTTCTGTCAATGCACTGGTGGCTTCATCTAGCACTGAAAGAAAAGTCGTAAGCCCCACCAATCCTCTCCCAACCAGACATCTCCTATAGACAAGAGCAGCAACTCCCAAGAACATTTCACATATTAACTGGAGTTCACCAAGAGCATCTGCAGGAGGCAAGTGAGGAGAAACCTAAGGACTCTGGTATTCCTCTGGCACAGCTGGTGTCAGTCAACTAGGAAAGCTGTCCTTCCCTTCAAGTGCTTGAATCCATCCAAACCACATTTTCACCTCATTCCTCCCTGTCAACAGCTGCCAGCCACTGCCTCATCCCCATCATGGCAAAAGCCAAGACATGATCTTCTCCAGGCAGACCACATGCCAGAGCACCAGGCTGAACAGCAGCCAATACACTCTTCCAGCACAGACCCTACATGGAGCGGGTAGGATGGCCTGTGGCACCTTCCTGACCATTAAGGGTAAATACTACAGACCTGGAGCAAATAAATGCAAACAATCTCTACAGCTTTTAGTTTGCAATCCACAGGTTCCTTTTGCCTAGACAGCACTGAGCCATGCCACAGCCTTCAGGGGAAAGAAAGGTACTTACATGTAGCTACCTGCTACTGACACTGGCCCTGTTCACCCACATCCAACCTGGCCCTCACGGCAAGCCCTCCAACAGCCCAAGCCCCTAGCAGAGACTAAGGAATTGGCCCCATTAGCTAACCACAGATGCTTCTCTGATATCTCAGGACTGTTTCTCCCACTACTCCTTGTCTTCTTTTGCCACGTCAGGGCTAAACTTTCCATATTGCCCCACAACCCTACAGATGTTTGTGAGCTTCAGGTATGACACCTGCTGCCACACTCCCCAACACATGCACTTCTTTACATAGCAATTGGTGAGCAGGCTGACAAAGTTCTTCTTCTGGTGCCATTGGATGTGGACCGTGAACATTAATCACTAGTTCCCTAGGAAGAAAATGTCTTATATACAGCCTCTTGATTTACCACCCTCCACACAAATAATGAAATGTTTTCACATTTCACAAATGAATCCTCTGTAAGCTGTGCTGATAAAATAATGGCCAAAACAAAGCATATTCCTAGCACAAAAGGGATTTCACGAGCTGTCTCTGTACCAGCTTCTCTATATACCAAAGGCCTTGCCTTTTTTTTTCCCCTCTTTTCTTTTGTAGTCAGTCACTCACCTGCATATTTTGGTTGGAGGTAGAAGAGCCGTGCAAATGAGAGCCTCTGCATCTCCCCTGGGGACAGGATGTCATACCTGCAGCAGGGTCGAGATTCAACACCTCCCTCAAGAAACAGAGCTCGTTTGCTGAAAATCTTATGGCTTTTGATATTGGAGACCAGCAAACAACTTCTGTGTCCCTGTGTGTCCCTTGTGCCCCCCTCCCCGCTGGGACTGGCTCTGCATCCCTGGACACAGTCAGCTGCCTGCAGAACACCACAGCTGGTGATTGCTGGCATAGATGCTTGGAGCATGAAGGCTTTGCTCCTGTATAGTGCCGTCCACATCTCCCAGGACACAGATGGACACAGATAAATCCAGCAGAAATGTGCATCTGCTTAGAAGTGTTCCCCACTCAGAAATCACCCAAATTCACACAGACAGTGAGCTCCCTTACCAGTTCCAGTCCACCTGCTCATCCAGTCCTCCAGCCCTTGTCAGCAAATCAGTCTACAGAAAGCACAGCAGACTTGTGAACACAGTCCCCAACCCTGTCAGCCTATGGCCCTGAGCATAACCACCCCCTTCTTGCCAGTCTCTCTTTCCCCACTTGAGCTGAAGTTGTACCATATTTCTCCTCCTCTTTCTGTCCCATAGTTATGTCCCAGGTAGAGACAATATCCCCACATAAGTTCAGCATACAGTCATGCTGTGCTGCCACAAAAAATCATCTCTTCTTCCCTCCCTGGTGGCACCAGGAAAAAAGTCAGCAGTGCTACCAGTGACTCACCAGCCCAGCCAGCTCCAGGAATCGCACAATCCTCTCATCATCTGCAGACCCTAGGGAGAAAGCCATACAGCATAAGCGGAGGCGATGTGTGCTGAGGCCACTACTGCATGGAGGACTTGCTGGGGCAGGAGGGAAGAATTGGAGGATCTCCTGAGGTTCAATGTAGTTGACCTGACCACTTAGTTGTACCTGAGCTTTGGCACAGACAGCCCCAAAGACTGACCTTCCTTAAAAATGGTAACCATGCCTGTGAGCAGCATGCCAGGCGGTAGCTGGGCTCCACAGATACACCTGAGATTTGCCTCAGTCCATGGCCACAGACACAGCCAGAACACAAGGACCCAGGCTTCAACGGCCAAGGCCCTGCCCAACAGTTGCTCTCTTAGAGCTGAGACTGCATACTGCAAGTGGTGGAGTCATGGGAACAGGGTTCAGGTAACAGCCAGCAAAGGGACCCTATAAGGGAAGAGAAAAACCTCAGGGTGAGTCAGCGGTGCAGCAGAACACACACTTGAGCTGGTACAGTCAGCGTCTATGAAAATTGAGTAGAAGGGTTGTGCATCTGCCATGGACATCTCTGAAGCTGCTGGAGAGCCACAACAGTAGCTGATGGCTGTAGTTAGTCTCAGCAAGATTGTGACTCCCAAGTGTTTGAAAGCAGCAGGTAACACTGCTGGACATCTCCAAGCTCCAGCAGTCCACATGTGGTCTGGCTTTGGAAGAGGGCAGGGGAGAGAAAGGATCCATAAATTCTGACCACAACAGTGTACAAAGCCCTAGAACATAACTTTGAAAAAGTGCAACAGTAAAAGATGGAGGTGGATGGAAAATGAGACGAAGGCAAACATGGCTTGCTGAAAGTCAGGCTGTACTAAACAAATCAGATGTATCCCAACATATACCATGTCTAGCACAGCAGGAGGAGCATGGCCAGCTTGTCCTTCTTGTACCAAGAGAGCAAGTTCTTATCAAGTGAGTATGCTCCCTTACAAAAGGGAGGGGACACAGAGTTGACCTTAATACACACTAATCTAGGGAACACCAACAAAAGCAAAATGGATGAGTGTTCCTGATGGGGCATGGCAGGGAAGAAGCTGCACTGGGTACAGGACAGCGAGCCAATACTACAGCATCGGTTAATTGTTCTAATGGATTTCCACAAACCTGAAAGTGGATAGATCTCCTTCAGGGGATAGATCACCTGTTTAACAGAGCAAAAGAAACCATGTCAGAGGGAGCTGGACACTGTCCATCAGAGATGCAATAGCACAAACTCAGGCACAAGGGAAGGAGCAGCCACAGGCATCCTCCCTTTTTCAGGCCTGTCTGCACCCCACAGGTTTGCAGGGCATGACCACAGCTGGGAGCACAGCTGAGGCCAGAGCAGAGACAGACCCCGGGCTCACCTGCTCACGCAGGCTCCCATCAGTGAAGAAGGGCCGCTGTGGTAGGAACACCACTCCCCGGGGGCCAAAGCAGGTCAACATGCTGATGCTCCCTGCACAGAGACACTCATCACACCTGCAGCACCAGGCAGCAGCTCCCCATTGCCCCGTGTAGTCCTGACCCATGAAGTAGCCAAAAAGTCCCCACAAAAGTGTGTTTGCAACACAGAGCAAAGCAAGAGAGACAGAGACTGTGATAGAGATGGGTGGCTCCAATCAGTGGATCAGTGACACATTCACCATCACATGGTGGCACTGGCCTCACACACTGCCACACAGCCACCTTTCAAACTCAGGTAGCCTTGGCTGAGAAAGAGAAGGCTGAGGCAAGTAGCAGTCCTTACCCTGTGTGCTCTCCCAGAGCCCTCCGAGGACCCTCAGGAGAGACGTCTTCCCTGTACCAGTGTTTCCCACAATCATCACACTGTTTCCTTGTGAGATCCTGAGGCTCAAGTCCTTGATGAGCAGTTTGCCAGAGGATGGTACCGAGAGTGTCACTCGCTCCAGAAGGAAAGCTGTGTCCCTTGGCACTGGGTCCTCCTGAGAATGGCCGCTGGGCCACCACCAAAACAAAGAACGAGAGATCTGGGGTAAGTGACCACACTGAGATTGGCAAGGATCAGGCACCTTAGACCTCCTGTGCCTCTGTGACAGTAGCCCTGCCCCACACACCCTGGGAATGACAATTCACAGTGAGCACTGCCTGCTCTGACCAAATGCATGCAACAGACTGTGACACCAAGGGCCACCTCCATCCCATGGCAACCCCACACTCTGGCATGTAAGCTGCAAGCCGGCCAGTTGCTGAGAGGAGACTCACCCATCCAAATCCCAACTGGTTTTGGCTTCTGAGTAGTTACCATTTTTTTTTTTGCCAAGGCTCAACAAAGTCTCCTGCAGTTCACCAATCCTAGACACACAAGAGGTTGCATGAATGCCAGGGACAATTCCAGTAGCCTCCTCACAATATCCAAATTTGCCCATGCTTGCACATGAGCAACTGGTTTTTTTTTGTTTAGCACAGACCAGGGCAGAGTACTGAACTGCACTTCCCTTTCCTCCAGAGATGTGCCCACAGATAAGCTCACCTGTGTGTGTAGCCAGCTACATCAGTCACAGTGCTGGAGAGATCTATGAGCTGGCTGAAGCAGCCAATGAGGTAGATGGAAACAAAGGCATTCTGGGGAGAAATCACATGCCAGAGTAAGGGTCAGTGCCGAGCTGGGGCCCTGACCCTTATTCCATGACTGCAAGGAGGCAGCCAAGGAGTCCACACATTTGGCCACATCAGCTGTCTCAGCAAGATGAATGAGGGGTGGTGAAGTCACCCAGAGTGGTGGGAGTGAGGATGACCACATTTAAAAAAAGCAGGGCTTCCCTGCTCAGTACAGCAGTTTTTACCAGGTGGTAAAAACACGTCCTCTCACCCAGGAATGGTGTTTGCAGAGTGCCTGCTGGCCTGCCCAGGGCCCAACATGCTTGCCCAAGTCACACAGATCCATGCCACCAATCCTGCCTCAGCACCGTATATGGCTCAGAGCAGGGTGCCTCAGCCTGCAGTGCCCACTCAGCTATTTTTAGCTCTGCATTCTCTATCACAAGCCAGTTTTGAGTATCTGGTAACGAGTCAGGCCAGGAAGGTGAATGCAAGCCAGCTCAACCTCACTGGTGGCCAGGCTCACCACGGGCAGCAGCCCAGGGCATAGCCCAGACCCACAGTACTGTGCAGATTCCATCCCCACCCGCACTGCTAAAAACCAGGGACTTTCTGACCTCCTGTTTTTTTTGGACACAGAGGTCTGAGCTAGGAAACACTTACGTAGATGTGTCCTTGACAGTTCTCACCCCTGAGTTAATCATATACCAGCTGGCTACAAGCTCCCATGACACTGTGGTTAGGGACAGTCTAACCTGAACATTAAGTGCTGCAGGTTATCTAGCCCCAGGGTTACTATCCCCATGTCAAACCTCCATCCTCAGTGCCTGCTCACCCTCCACAGTGGGGTCACAGAGATCACACTTAGCTCACCTTGCTGACAAGGGCACTGAGCTCTGTTGGACTCAGGTCACCGTAGATCCCAGAAAAGATGGGAATGGCAATGACCACGTAGCTCAGGATGCTGCCCAGATAATCAAAGGTGTTGATCCCAACTGGGCACAAGCACATTGAAAGAAGACAGTGAGTTAAAGTAGAAACTTCTGTCCCAGCCAGGCCCAAGTGCTGACCCTGAGCCCAGCCAGAGGAAGAGCCACGTTCTTGCCTCAGCCCTTTATGATGAACCAGAGCAGAAAAACCCATTTTGCAGGACAGCGCAAGCACCAGGGTGAAAATCCATTTGTCAAGCAAAGACCACTTTGGGATGGGTCCCTGAGCAGAGAATCATCATCCAGACACAGCTCAGGGACTAATTTGGGGCAAAAGCCACTTTGCCTGCTTCAGAGGCCTGACTGACTCACAGGAGGGGAGGATAAAAAGGAAGCTTTGGGGTGAGATGGTTTGCCATGAAGCGTGTCTTGGGAGCACACAACAGGCAGAAGGACTTAAGATCCCAAATTCCCACAGATGCTTCTGTTCGGGATTCTCCCTCCCACACACTGTTCCGAAGCTCCCATACACTGCTCAGGAGCTCACTATGCTGCTGAGATCGGGAAGAGCTGTCCTTATAGGGGTCATTTAAAGCCAAAACCCGGACTCAGTGAAAAAGTGAGAAGGGATATTTTCAGGGAACAACTACGCTCAAGGGACAGGCTCTATAGGAAAGAAGTTTCCACAGCTCCCAACCACATATACAGTCCCCAAAGCTCAAGCCCTCCCCTCTTTTCTTGGCCTTTGAATAGCTGCCCCACAAAAAGCCAGATTCTGGGTCCTCCACAACTCTGCCCCTTTATGAGGCTTTTACACAACATGATTCCCATTTAGCACTGCAGGAGATACCCTCTGTTCACCCTCAGGGCTTTCACGCACCAGCAAGAGGCAGAAGAAGAAAACACAGCACTCACTCAACTGCTCTACCAGTAGAGTTCCCCAGCCTGTGGGACACAACAATGGAGCTACCACACACCCCATTTCAGCCCCCAAACTGCCCACTCACTGTATAGCCACAGCTCCTTGCCTATCAGCTCCCTCTGGGTCTTCAGTAGGCTCTGCAGCCTCCGATCTGTGCGCATGTGCTCCACCCGCCCAGCCCTGTAAAAATAAGATTGAAACATGCAACAGACATCCCAGGACCATGGGCTTTAAAATTGAAGCTTGGAATGGGCCTGGCACCTTTGTCTCCAACTGACAAGCTCTTTATTGACCAGGAACTGAACAGCCAGGACTGCCTTCCTGCAGAGTATCATCAAGGAACTCTGGCTGAAGCAAGCAGTCCTGCAAATCTCTCCCAGAGCCCATGGCTGTTGCTGTTGCAGCAGGAGGAGGTGAAGCCAGGCCAGAGACTGTCAGTGAGGCTCCAGCCCAAAGCAATGCACACCCAAGGTCAAACACAGCTCCCAAACACAGCCTGGTTGGAAAAGAGGGATGGCACTCCTACAGCTGGAGCCAGAGAGGGCAGAGGAGAGTCCAGGGGGTGATCATCAGCCCATATGGCTTGCATGGCCAGCAGCTTCAGTCTACCTCTTCCCGTTCCCCGCTCCACGGGAATGGGACAAAGGTAAATCCTGAGCAGTGCAACCCTCAGTGTGGGTACCCCAGCCCCATAACTCCCCCTTGCCCAGGGCTATCTCCATCAGGCCACCCACCACACAAGTTAGTGGTGATGCTCCAGTGGCCAAGCTGAGCCTGGAGCAAGGAGACATCTAGTCTCTTAACCACCACCTTCAGCAAGCGTGGCAGCTCCTTCTGCTGCTTTGCAAGGCCTGGGCTGCCCTCAGGTGGCAAAATGCAGAGAGAGCTCCACATCTCACTTCAGACTCCCACCTGCTGTGGCAGCTATTGCCCCTGATATCCAACACAGGCTTGTACCCACTACACAAACCATGCTCCTACCACGGTCTCCGCAACAGAGGAGTCACTAGGGCCCAAGAAGATAAGGCCAGAAGCAGCGCAAAAACATTCAAATTAAAATTTTTTGAGCTTTGAAGTGTCATTTCTAAAGATTCTCAGTTCATAGAAAAATACATTTTCTTTCTCAAAAATGCATCTGGTTAGAATTCAGTCTGGCACTACTGCCTTACAACATATTTCAGGCAACTACTGAGCTGCAATCTTTGCTGTCCATGTATTAGGAAAGGACAAAGCCTTGGACACAAGGAATTAAAGGCGAGAAAGGAACCAGAGACCAGAGCTATTATTCTGTTGTAGATGAGGAGAGATCGCTGTATTGGTTTCCTCTCTTCCTCCCATTCACTTCACTTTTAAAGCAAGTTTGCCAAAGGCTTAGTAACAAAAGAAGTAAAAAGGTGGCAGTGCTCTGCTTTTGTTTCTTCCTTTACCAAAACAATGGTTAGGCAGTCTTAAGAGGACAAGCTCACAAGCCAGAGAAGTCCAGCAATCAAAACGAGCCACTCAGCACATGCTCCTCCTCTTGTAGGATTCTAAGAATGCAAAAAATTTTTTAAAAATGCCTTTGTTTTTAATTACGATGCATACCATGAAAATGCCTAGTTGTGTGCAACTCAGTTTAGTTCTAGTTTCCCATAACGTGAGACTTTTCTACTAAAACACTGTACTGCATCAAGACATTCTGTTTTCTGGTATAATAATCCACTTTCCATTTTCTACTTAGCAATAGCATAAAAAAATCAAGACTGTGATAGAAAGTAGTGCATCTTAAATAAGGACATGTAATTACAGTAACTTTTTCATTAGAAAAAACTATCATCAACCAGTAAGAATCAATTAGCCCGCAAAGAAATAACTCAGACTTGCCAGTGCAAACCAAGATTGATTTCAGTTACTTAAATCAGTTTCACGCCTGTCACTGTAAGTTGTTGTGAAATCAGTGATTTTGAATCAAACCACTGTAGGGACAGCACCACAACACTTGAAATTCCCACTCATTATAGCATGAAGGAGCCAAATACAGATCAAAAGCAGGGAAGACCAGAGAGAGGGCAGGTGTTACAATTCCTGGAAGAAGTGCAATTTCACAACATGCAGGGCCAAAGACAGACTCATGACAAGAGAGAAGCAACAACCTCCTGCCACCCCAACACAAGCTACACCAAATTCATGGCTCATCTCCTGGGTTCTCAATATTTCTGTGAACCAGGCAGCAGCTCAGCAGGCTTCAGGGCATCACTAAACGGGGGAGGTGCTGCCGGGCTCCTGATTGTGTGCTCACCTCTGGGGTGAATGGCACTGAGCAAATTCAGAGCAGAAGTACAGCGTACAGAGGGTCAAGGCACAGACTGACCAAGAGGAGCAAGCAGAGGTAAAGTGGCCAGGTAGCAGCTAGCACACCCACAGGAGATATACAGTGTAGCAGCAGCAGGATGGGGCCAGAAGCAAAATGCAACAAATCCTCAGAGGAACCAGATGCAATAAAACTTCGAGCAATCTTCCAGGTAAGGACCTGGCAAAACATCAGTAAAGGTCTCTAAGCCAGCACCAAATCTGTATCTGCCTCTGGGGATGTTAGAAGGGAGGCAAAAGAAAAATAGTTGTCTCCCGTTGCTGTGGATTATTTCTGCAGATGATGCACAGAATGTAAAGAACAGAGTGTTAGGGCTTGCTGCAGTGGAATGGAAGGGATAGTAAACTGTGGCTGCAGCAACAGAACTTGGGCTCCTTTGAGATACATGAACACAAGGATGCTCTGAAATAGGATAATCCTTTTAAGGATACAAAGAAATTAACACTACTAACCTGTAGAAAGCAGCTGGTTCTGCATTGACACGAATCTGCATGTGCTTGAACCTGTACAAGCAAAAAACCATCATAATTGTGCACAAATGCTCAGTGAATTATGTAGCCAAAACCATTCCTAGAAGAAACTCATCTTGCATCTTAGAGCAGTGATCTGAGGCATTTCTTGGCAGAAATACTCAACAGGCTCAGAAAGGCACCAGAGACCGAGGTGCCATCATTCAGGGCCAGCTCAGAGGTGTATTTGTTTGGTATCCTGCTCTCTGTGCGCATCATCTTAGCCCTTGGGCCTCCTGTTTGCTGCTAGTCCAGCACCTCCACCATACAGAATCACCGCAGCCAGCTGCCCTGGGCTGGGCTCCCTGTGCCACAACAGCTTGTGCTGCTGTCCCTGGATGCCCTGAGCCCCAGGAAAAGCTACAAAGCCCCTGCTACATACACACCCAACCCTGCAAGCAAGGGGCAGGAGGTGAGTTACAGAAAGAGTGGGCTGTTCTAGGAACCCAATGAAGGCAGTGGTGAAGCAGAAACCTGATTTCTGTCAATAGATGCAGTTCACTGAACTTGCATCTGCACCCCAGGAAGCTCCATGTGCAGTTTTCTTCAACACATCCCTAGCAGAAGCACCAGCAATAAGCAGGAAAACAGCTTGAAAACCGAGCTGTGAGACTGAACCAAGGGCATTGCTTGGCGTGACACAAGGCTGTGAATGGTTGGCAGGGGCTCAGTACATCAACTTTGAGGCACGATTGCACAGCCTTCTCTGAGTGTGGGGAAAGTCACAGGCAAGAGAAGTAGCTACATACACAGCACTGAATGGGGACAAAAAAGAAGCTTTCACAGGAGCTGCCAAGGGGCAATGAAAACACAGCTCTGCTGGGACTCACCTGAAATCCCCCTCCAGTTTTTCCTGCTGCACAAGTTTAGACACAATTGGGCTCATCAACACCTTGTTAATCATGGTCCCAATGATGAAATACCCAAAGATGCTCACTGGGCCTAGCCAGCCTGTGCTACAGAGGAGAAAGAGAAGTCAGCTAATAATCCAAGCAAAAGGACACTCCCACACCATTAGGATCAAGCAATCAGAGCCCTCAGCCGTCACCTCTCTTGGCTTTCAAAGAAGTCTGGAGGCCAACATTGCACATCCCAGCATACCCAAGGTGGAATTCTCTTTGGAGTGTAGAGACCACTCACCCATGTGTACAAATATCCATCTGGGGAGTTGTAACATGGGTGGCAGGCTCCAGAAAAAGAACACAGAAAAGAGGTGTGCAAGCAGGGCCAGGACACGTCCTTACCTGTGAAAGCACTGGTATGTGTAGTAGGCCAGTGTGAAGGGTGAGATAACGAGCTTGCTGGCCATGGAGCTGAGCTGCTTGCAGAACCTCTCCACATCCTGGCTGATGCGCTGGTCCCTGCTCAACACAAAGAGCCATTGACACTGTTACAGCCCAGAATCAAGAGCCAGTACTAAATCCCTAACAGGGCACAAACCAGGCTGTTTCATTGCATGAACACAGGATGGGGTGCAGGCAACCTTGCCTGGGAAGGACCTGCAGTTCCCCCATAGAAGACCATTTTCATGGCCCAGTAGGACCCACCCAAGGGCCTTCTTGGCACTCAGGAAGAACAGCTCTTGCCATTGCTTGCGCCCTGTTCCTTGTATTTATCCCTTGTTCCACTTTCCACAACATTGTTCAACACTTGTGCTGAAGGTCTCTGCATCATTGTCCTTTACTTCTCTCCTGGAACAACCCCCATACTATGAAAAACTACTGACTCTCCCTAACTACTAACCTTCAGTCCTGGGCTGAGATGCCATCAGACCCACCAGGACAGGCTAGGGCACAGGCCAGGCCTTCACCAGCTTTTGGATATTTGCAAACACTTCCATCAAAGCTACCCTTCTGCAGTAGCCAGTCCCTTGGCTCTGCAGGGAGAGCCTCTGGTCCCTTTGCTGCAAGGAAGAAAGTGCTTCCAACCGCCCCAGCCTCAAGAGCAGGAAGCAGCACACCAAGCCTTCTCACCTCACTGGCAGCAGGCACATAAGTGACAGACGCTCAAGTCCCATCTATCCCACTGCTGAACAGGAGTTGCACTTGGGGTAACTAGGAAGCATTTCAGTATATTTACTCCCTCAGCACCTCATCTGTCCAGAGCACATGGACGAGGGCTTCAGCCTGCTGTGCTAAGCTGCAGTGGAAAGGCCATAACTGAATGCTGGAGTCCAGAATGAAGAGCAGGGATGGACTCCTGGTTAGTCTCAGTGCAGATACAACCACAAGGACATTAATCTCACAACACTTTTGTAGCTCTGGAATAGCAATGGATTTAATTTTGGGGCAGCTCTCACCCTGACTGACCTTACACTCATCATTTTTCCTTTTCCTCAGACTGTAATTATTCCCATAAAATTGTAACTTAAATTGTATTATGGTCTAATAGGAGGATATTGCTTTTTACAAGCTATTAAGCAACATGTAATGAAAATACATGAAACACATGAAAGCATCAACTCAAACACCCTTCTAGGTGCTGCAAGTGTTTGTATGCCACTCAGAGCCCACGATTCATTCCTTTGAAGTGGATGACTCCATGCATTTAACACTCAGTTTGGTTTGCACTGCATAATGGGAGGTCTCTTTGTTGCTCTAGTTTGTTCTTTAAGTACCTTGTGCAGGGAAAAAACTCCTGTCAAGGAATTGCAAGATGAAGAGAATTTTTGCAGTGGCACCAAAAACACACAAAACAGTAATATTGAATGTTGAAGCAGAAGCAAGGTGTAATGAGAAATACTCCACAGCAATCCCACACATCTGGTCTGCAAAGGTCAGGAGAGCTGTCTTTTTTGCTGCAGAGCAGACTGACCCAGTTGCCTCCTACATTTCACTGCACAATGTGAACATGTTCCCTAGTTAAAAATGAACCTGAGCAGAAGAACCATGCAGTCAGGGGCATCTGTCCTCCGCTTCCCCTCCCATTCCCAAAGAAAAACACAGGCATGCAGGAGCTTCTGGCTTCAATGTGCTGCACTGCCTGGGAAGTGCTGCATGCCCTGGTGACAGACATGGCCTTTTAACCTCTCCTTGCAACTCCATATCACTGCAAAACACTGTCAGAAATGAACATTTAATGATAGTGGGAGTAAACCTAACAGCAACCTGAAAGTGCATCAGCTTGATGATGATCACCTACTGCCAAACATGTAGAGATGTTTGACCCCAGCTGAGCCCTCTCTCATTGTTTGCTGCTCCCCCTTAGATACCCAGCATGTTTTCTTGCAGCATCCACACACGCCACCCTGCTCTGCAATGAAGGAGCAAGGACAGGCAGCCAGGAGCAACAGGCAGCAGAAGTGCAGGGGCTGCTTCAGTTCCTTCAAGTTACCACTATTAGCAAGAGTTAGGAGTCCCTGCAAGACAGCAATTTTTCCCCAGGACCCCGGGCACAGTCTCCTCTGGTGCCATCAACATGGGAAATGGCACCAGTGCAGTGACTAGAACAGAGGTGCCCACTCCATCGAGGAGAGCCTGGAGTCTCAAAATAACTGTATAACAACACATAATTTGGAAAATGTCACCCCTTGATTTCTAGTTTTTCATCAAGTATTTAACAATAACTTTAAATTCTGGAGTGGGGGAAAAAGGCATCTACACTGAGATTAGCTCAGTTGGTTAAAGTGTGGTGCTAACAGCACCATGGGTTCAATCCCTGTGTGGGCCATTCACTTAAAGTGTTGATCCATGTGGGTCCACTCCAACTAAGAATATTTTGTGATTCTGTGACCTCTCACATGATGGCTAATGTAGGATCATTAGCTCCTCATGGTGTGCAACTATGACAGCAATGCCCCGTGTGCAAGGACGGGCTGGAAGGCCAAGGTCCACACACAGCTGTGAGGAAGGACATTCGACCTTTGCTGCACAGCCCAGGCAGATCAACAGCTCTGCAGTAAGCAGGAAAGTGCACAAAGCAAACTGGAGAGGGATGTCTCAGGGGTGGGGGTTGGAATGCGCAAGAAGAGACTGAATGCTCCTCCTCTTGTAGTTCAAGTCACCTCTGACACTTCCTTCCTAGGAGCAGGAAAGGGAAATGCAGCCCTCATACAGTGCAAAACGAAGCCCTCCCTGGATGTGGCTCCCATGGGTTATCAAACCACTACAAAAATAACTGAACTGTGCTCAGCTGCAGATTCTGGTGTTTGAAGTTCAAACAGGGACTGTCCTAACACACTGGCAGCGTGAAGGCAAGGAGGGGCACTGCTGACTCCAGCCAGGCCCTTTGCAACGTCACACAGTGTCAAGGGTTGAGTTTGCAGACAGCAGGTTTTACAGCAGCACTAGATCCCTATTCCAAGGGCATCCATTTTCCTCGCAACTGAAACACCCTGCCCCTAAAACCATCACCACCAGCAGTCACAGGAGTTCCCAGCAATAGGGATAACCTCCCACCAGGGTAGAAGAGGGTGCCTAGATGGTAAAAGCTTCTAGGGCTCAAGCCCCTACCCAGAGACACAGAGAGGACAGGAAAAGGTGCACAGCAGCCCAGGAGAAGCCAAGCAAGATACTGAGAGAAGCCGCCGGCAGCCTACGGGTTATCGATGTCCTCACGCAGCACGTGCAGGCTGTAGTAGACTTGGCCTTGGAAGTACCAGCTGTGAAGGTATTCAGTGAGGGATTTCCTCCAGTTCACGTACATCATGTTGCAGATAAACTGGTCAAAACTTTTTAGCTGAAACGAGGGCAAAGAGACAGATGGCAAAGAGATAAGTGAGAACAAACATTTTTCAAAATTAAATAAAAACTAGCAGTTTGTACTAGTGATCCACCTCACACCTAACGGGGCACGGGCAGACTTGAATCCTTTGTGACCAGGATCATGCCAGGAGCCATGGGCAGCTTTCCCTTCCTCTCCCACGACACGTGAGCCTCTGGTCTTACCGTGGAGTTCACAATGATCAGAGTCACGGCAACGGCAGTCAATGTTTTGAATCCGGAGAAGTCCCTGTTCCCTAGGACCTCATAGTACTGGCTGGGGATGACGCCGACCTGGTAAATAACCAGCTGCTCTGGAGGAGACAGGCAAGCAGGGGAAGGAATTGAATAACAGCGGTGACAGGCAAAGTGCGGGACCCCAGGGAGCAGACGTGGGGTGCAGACCCCCATCCCCACCACCCCGGCTCACCCAGCAAGGCGACACCGAGCAGCGTCAGGAACATGAGGGCGCTCGGGGAGGGCCACCCAGGAAAGAGCACGGCCAGGAGCCGCAGGAACCGCCGCAGGAACAGCCCGTCCAGCCGGGAGCCAGCCCTGCAACGGAGGAAGACGCGGGGGCCGGCGGTCAGCTCGGGGGTCCCGCCTCACCTCCGCTCCGCCACGCCCTGGCCCAGCCTGCTCCGTCCTCACCGCCCGCCGGTCCCGGCGCCCGCCGCGCTGCCGCTGCCCCCCGCCATCGGCGCCCGCCGGACCGGACCAGAGCGACCGGGCCCGAGCCGCCCCCGCGGGCGCTCCACATGAATATTCACCACTTCTGCTCGCCCGGCATCAGCCCCGCCCGTTCGCCCGCCCGCACGGGGGCGGCCTCCGCTGCCGCCGCTTCCGCGTGAGCGTCACCATGGAGATCCCGCCCGCCGGCACCGCCCCTCCCGCGCGAAACCCGGCGGGAGCGCCCCCTGCCGACAAGTGTCGCTGGCCGCGGGCACAGCGCCCCCTGGCGGCCCCGTGCGGGTGTGAGCGGTTGGCGCCCGCCCCGCCCCGCCCGTGCGGTCCTCACACGGCGGACGGGGATCCCGGCGCGGTGGAGGTGCTGGCGTCCCTCACCTCCTCCCGCCCGCCTGCTCACACAGACGGACCGTGGTGCCGGCAGGGCCCAGGGCCGAGCCTCAGGCCGCAGAGCTGGAGAATCCGGGCACTAACGTCTCTTCTGAGGAAGGAGCTGGACAGGCGCAAGCTGATCCCTCTGGAGATGCCAGAGGCTGAGGGACAATCGCCGTGGGCAGCGGGTATTGCCCACCTGTCACAGGAGAGACAAGAAGGAAGTACCAGTACTGATGCTGCACATTTGGCTTATTTTGGGGTGGGCGGGGAAGTTTCAGGTTACTTGCGAAGGACACACAACTTGCAGTGGCAAGTGCAGGAGATTTCTTACGCCGGGACTTTGGGATTAGGGAGCGATCCCCAGCGTGACGGTAAATGGCAGTGTGTGCTCCCTGCCCTGCTGCAGGAACGGAGCGGTGCGAAACCCCAGGCAGAGGGAGGGACTTCGAGAAAGCAGCAATGATCTGTGTCAGTGAATGGACCATCTCTGGCTTCCCAGTGATCCCAATTTTAATACAGAAACCAACATTTTTTTTTTTTTTCAGGTTTGGGCTGGAATCTGGTTTCATAACCCAAAACTTTGAGTTATGAAGTATTTCAGAACAAGTAAATTTCTGAACAAGCCTGATGATAAGAGATGAGGGATCCTATGAGCTGTCATGCTTTCCTTACTCGTGTGTCTCACCTACCATCCTGTTGATGCCATTTCTTCTGCAGAGCTTTTGGGCTTCTGCACATACCCTGTGGGTCCCTTTTCCCATGTGCCTAGTAGCTTTGCTCTTCTGCCAGTTCCCTGCCTCCCAGCCCTCTTTCTCTTCCTTCATCCTCATCTCCTTCATCTTTGCTTTGCTGCTACCTGTTCGTGGTCCAGATAATTCATACTTCACACTTCACAAAATCAATGTATATGCTCTCAGGGATGAAAGAAGACACATCAGTGTGTTTCCTCAGCAAATGGCCTTGTCTCTAAGCAGTGCCCCTTTCTTCTTGCCCTCATCTCCCGTCTCTCAGCTCTTTTACTGATGGAATTCACAATGCTATCAGTCATACCTAAAGGTTAAGCTCCAGAGGGCAGAGATCAACCCTCAGAAAACCTGACCTCAGTGATGACTAACTTTTATGCTAAAAGAATCATGGGGGTTTTTTTCTCAGCTGTTGCATCAGACCTGGGTGACGGCTGCTCCTAGGCAGTCACATCCTCTCACGGGGCAGTACTGCAGCTGTGGCACTTGTGTGTGTCACCTTGTCAGGGGTTACTGCAACTGAAGTGACTCCTTTGCTCTGTTGTTCACTTTATCATGAGGGGATACTCCTTCCCTTCCCTCCTCGACTGATGAAATGGCTTTTCCAGCACCAGGGGAGTCAGAGGATCTAACACAGAGATGAGATGGCCACAACTGTCTATCCCAAGCCCTTCTTCCTACTTCTTTCTTCTCCCTGCCCTTTGTTCTGTCACTGGCACCCCGCGACTACCAGCTGATAAAGCACACGCTGTGAGCTCCCTTTGGTGTATCAGCTTCAGGATTCTTCCTGGGAACCCTCCAAAGGCAGCCAAGATCAAGAACAAAAGAGAAGTGCTTTCTCGGTGCCTTTCCATCCCCCCTCCGAGGCTGTGCCCTAGACACTCAGCTGCTGTCAGCACAGAAACATTTACATCTTTTACAGCACTCCAGCTCTACTTCTCACGTTTCTCCCCCAGCAAACACCATGGCCATTTCAGTGTGTGCCTGGGGGAAGGGCTTGGGAAAGGACTGGGGAATCACAACTGGAGCGGAGTTTTATGGGTCTGTTTGCACTGAACGGCCATATCTCAGCTCCCTGACTAGCTACAGACCCAAGGGAAACCCCCTCTTACATAGCTAACCTGTCACCAAAGTGTATGCCATTGAATCTAGGGAAGTGAGAGCTGGGCCTGGCTTACTGGGTCCTGGGCTCCTTGAGGCAGTGCAAGTTAATTCCTTGTGGTGTTTAACTGCAGCCCCATCTGCTCCTGCTTGCTAGGTGTGAAACATCCCATCCCCCATCCTCCCCTGCCTGCTGTTCCATGCCTTTTTGCCCTGCCCTGGACCAGTGAGGGAAGCCAGATCCTCCTGCATCCCTGACCTCCTAGCCCCTGCCTCACATCGTTCCCCCCTGCCCCTCTATGTTTCCATTTCCCTGCGGTCCCTCTCTGCCTGCTGGCCTGTAGCTGGGATGTAGGGAAAAGCCTGACAAACCCATCTTTCACTGCTTTTGTAGGGTAAGTGGCCCTGGGTGTTCTCTGAAGTAAGCAGCAGCCTCTGTCATCACAGAAAGAAACACAAAACTGCAGCCTTGACTCTGTAGCTTGCTTTCCCTCTTCCCCAGGTCTTTCTTAATGCTGCTGGCTTTGTATGATGTTGCGTAATGAAGCACTGCCAGAAGATTATCCCCTTCCTGGCCTTTCCAAAACTGAATCCACCATTTCCTGCCCATGTTTCCAATTTCCAGTCTCCTCACAGGTGCCCATCCTCACTGGAGCTGGCAGCTTCTTCAGTGTGGGATCACCTAAGAGCTTTACCCCTTTGTCAGATCATTAGTAAAGAAGGGGTAATGAAAACTCCCATCCTGAGTTTCAGCTCTGTCTGTACAAAGGTGTGCACTAAGCTAACTAATTTTCAGCTGGATCAGCAAGTTGAACTGACTGACAGCATCCCTCACACTCCTGTGCCACGCCAAAGCAGAGAGTGGGAACGGGTAACCAGGGGTAGCAAACAGCATAGGCCAGGCTCAGCATGGTTTAAACCTCCGTGGAGGCTCACCACAGGCTCCTGCTGTGATATCTTAACGATTCTGCCTTTTCCTTCCCCACACTGTGTCTTAATTAGCCTTTCCCCCTCCTGTGGGCCAAACTGCTCTGCTTTCTTTTCAATCCTCCTTCCTTGTGCTTTGCCTCTAACAGTGTCTTTCTACTGTACACTTCAAAAGCTTTGCTTGCTGCATCTCCCCCATGCTGGCATTGGCTGGTAACACCCCCAAAGCAGGCCAGGTCTGCCATGAACTCATAGTCATTGAAACGGTTTTGGGCCCTTTGGATCTGGGTAAGAAGCAGGCATGGATGAGGAGAGGTCAAGGATTTTCAGCATTTCACCTATGAGAAGAATTATTAGTAACACAGGAAAAAAAAGTGGGGGTGGGGGGGAGGGACCCCTCCTCCACCCACCCTCCCCAGAGGAGAGCCTGCTGAGGGCACAGTGCTTTTATGTGCAAGTGGGAGGGAAGAAGAGTGTTAGGGCTTCAGAGGGAAATACTTTGATCTTGACTTTGAATCTCCTTCAGTTCCCAGCTCTCCCCCACCCTCCCACCTATGGCCAGGACCACAGGATGTGGCTGGGACTCTTAGTCCTTGCTCAGTGCTGTGGTGCTTCACTTGGTGCTTCACATTTAATTTACTCCTGTGCACCTGGAAGCCTCGCAGAAGCCTCATGGAGAGCACAGTGCCAACACCAAGTTCAAACTTTCCCTCCCATCTCACAGAATGGGAAGAAAAAGGGAGCTCAGCTGGACAGAAGCCGGAACGGAAAAGGGCTCCAAGCTGAGCAGAGGTGAATTAGAGATGGGACCTACTGTCAGGGCTCTGGTACCCCAGGGCAGGGGGCAGGCAGACCTGACTCTCCTGTGTGTTCCTGGTGCATTAGACTGGTCAGTGCTGAACACGACCCCGAAGATGAACTGGGAAGCAGTGACCATTAGGAGAAGGACAGGGTACTCTGAGTCGCTGTCAGGAGACAGCACAGATGTCCCCTGGTCCCACAAAGAGTTATTTTAAGTCAGAGAGAGGAGAACAGCAATGAGAGCCCTTGGTGTTCTCTGCCGGATGGGAAGGATGAGGGGTGTTGGAGGATGGGGAACGACCCTGAGTTCTGATTCACTTCAAAGGAAGAGGACGATAGGGTGTGGGAGAGACTTAGCGGCCTCCAGTCTCTTGCCCAAGGTGGGGTCTAATGTATAGGCCAGTTCCCTACTTCCTTTGGGAGATAAAACTCCTGACTGGGCCTGTCCCTTAAGCTGTCTTAAAGTTCAGGTCAACTACTTCTGCTGTCTGTGCTGCCCCTTTTTTTCTCAGCTGAAATCACTACTTTAACTGCTCTCCCTCGCTGAAGTTGATGCACTTGGATATCTGCCTGCCAGTTCTCACTTCAGCACCACTAAAGAGATTTTTTTTCATCATCTCCTATTTATAATTCAATCACTCCAGCTCTGCAACTCCTGGCTGAAAACTTCCTATAGTTTGTTACTTTCCTTCTCAGTATGATGTGAGCAGACCTGTCTGCTGGTGTCCAGCGCTGTCCCAGGCATGCACAGAGCAGAGGGTGCCTCACAGGACTTCTCTGCAGAGCCTAACAGTTGGTTTCTCTGAGCATCACTTTAAGGGCTCCAGCACAGGCATGAGGCAGTGGGTTGAAAGTGGTTTCAAGGCTGGGAATGAGAAGTACCAAATAATGTGAATGCCAAAACAAGACTTGTGTCATTCATGGTAAACAAGGTATTACAAAAATCGGGGTAGACGCCATGTTTTCCAGGTCCCTCTTGGGCAAAATTGCACCAGAACCACTTGACCTTCCTTCTCCTGAAGACTGGTGGGCATATGGCAGCTGCAGCAACCTGATTTCTGTTGCCAGCTCGGATCATTGCTCTTTCCTTGTGGAGCAATGCTGGGCACAGGAGAGAAAGCCAGCCAAGACAGTAGACACTTAGGACCCTCCTAGAAGCTCCCATGCTCTCATTTCCATCAGGCCCTCAACAGTCCCAGCTCCCCTGACTTCCCAGAGATTCAAATTCTGCAGTGCTCTGGAGAGAGAAAGGTGGGAAAAACAGAAGCTAGGGCACCAGCAATGGCTTTAAGAGGATGGACATGTCAATTTAGCCCATGTATAGATCATAAATGGATCATAAAGTAGTGTGGGTCAACCTTTTCCAGCTCCAGAGGTGGTTTTAGCAACTGGTCCACAGTCTGACCTGTCCCAAATGGCATTTGGCTGCCCAGGTGTTTCAGTCATATCCCATCCTATCTGAATAGTCTCGTGTGGTCCACCCAAGGACAGCCCTGCAGTAGGGAGGGTGCTCTGACTCCCTCCACTCCTGGAGGTCCCATAGGTGGGACTGGGGACCTTTCCTGATGGGGTGGATAGTTGAGTGTTTAAATGTTGTCCCTATGTGTGGCACAGTCAAGACCGTCACATTCCAGTGACAGAACCAGAGTAAGCCCTATCGTATTATACAAGAACTCAGCACCAAATCCTTGAGACATCCTTCCTCATGAGGTTCAAGCCAACAAGAATTCCATCTGCTGAACAAAGAGGTTGCTCTTGACCTGGGAGAAGACTCCATGCCCAAACTTGAAGCAGTAAAACCTGCCTTACAGCACGTTTGGTAATAGTGCCTGGAGACCCCCCACAGCTGGACATCTCTGCACCTTTTCTCTGAGCCTCGTCTGGGAGAGAATGGGCTGCAAGTAGGCAGGTTAAAACACAACAGACAGAAAAGCTTCTGGCAGCCATAGCTAAACTGCAAAGGTCTCCATGGTTGTAATGCTGAAGCATCCTGCACCAAAGCAGGAAGCACTCTGGTCCCCCACTGAACTCCTCCAAGGAACAGAAAAATGCTAACTACTTGTTTATAAGCTGGAAGCGGGTGTGTGCAGTCATCTGCATAACAGAACTGCCCAAGCTGTCTCTTTGTGTGTTTTCCAGCTTCTATGTTAATCACTGACCCTGCTGACTCCGGCATTTACCAGTGTCTCACTGCCCTGTGAGCACCGCTTTGCATTTGCAACCGAAGAACTTAAAAGGATGAGGGATGAGAACGGAAGCTCAGCAGCTGTGGATATGAACACCAGCCTGCTAGAGGAGAAAAGAGCCAGGACTGGACAGGTTGATAGCGAGAGTGGAGCTGGCTTTGGAGATACAAAGATTATCTGAAGGGAATAAAGCTCACCAGGGAATGGTTTAGGTCTCTCTTCCTTGCACTGTAGCTTCTCTGTGTCCAGTGAGAGTGACCCCTGTGAGTCCTGAAGGCCGGGGTTCAGTGTCACCTGGGGTGGTGACTCCTGACTGAGGCTGGGAGGACTCTCAAGCAGACAGTCCACAGCTTCCAGGGAGTCCTTTCCTCCTGTCAAACCCTCCTTGCCTGGCCTCACCGTGCATTCCTGGGATCAAATGTGAAGCAAGACAAGTGGGGAAAAATGCTCTGGGATACATACATGCTTCTGGGCAGTGAAGGTATGCCTTCAATGCTTGCCCCTGGACTATTGTGGAAGGGAAGGCAGCAGGAGAGGGAGCTGGGCACATTTACTGTTTGAAATATTTGTGATTAGTTTCTTCTTGAATTGCACAAGAATCCTACACATGGTGTCTCCGTGAGCCCTCCTGCCCTCTCATTGCCAAACGCTGCAGCAGAAATGAGTGCCGCAATGAGGTTCCCCAAGTGGCATGTGGGGCAGGAAGCCCTTGCTGTCTCTGGCATCAGGAGATGTGCCCCTCACTGGATTTGGGGTGATTGTGGCAGGTTACAGACTGGCCTTCAGGGATAGGCTGGGGAGAGGGAGAGGAAACTAGATACTGCCTGTAACCAGAGCTACACACACAGAGGGGACATGAAACACTGACACAGTGAAGATTCCAACTCTTCTCTCTTGACCAAACTATGATCCCTGTCATCAAAATGCACCCAGACCTCACACCCAAGACCAGATGGGCTCCTTGGGTTCCTGTTTTGGGGTACTGTAGGTTGGGATGAGACAGGTTCTGGAGGAAGCTCTAGAGTTCTGGACATGTGAAGAGGCCGTGGGGTGGTGCTGGTGTGGACAGCTTAGCAATGCTGGAGCAATGCTGGAGCGAGATGCCTGATGCCCCGGCTGTTTGCACAGCCTCACGTGATGCCCAAGGGACAGGATGAACCCATTGTGAGAGCGGGAGTTAGGGAGGGGGACCTCGGCCCGAGATTAGCCTGAGGAGGCAGCAGGGCAGAGATAGTGTAGAGAAAGACAGCTCCACCGACGGCCCAGGCACCAGCAGGCAGATATAAGGCTGTCCAGGCGGCTGCCCAGAGCTGAGGACAGGGAAAAGGTTTCTGTCATTTGGATGCCTCCCACAGACAAAGTTTTGACGGGCAGCTTTGTCTGCCTTAGGAGCCCAGGAATCCCACCAGCCTGGCCTTGCTGGTGAAAGGGCACCACTTGGGAAGGAGAGAGGAAAAGGCATGTCCTAGCAGGGCAGAAGGATCCTGACCTCATCAGCAGCGAGCGGGGTGAGGGAGCAGATACACATACAGGCTGTGCCAACTCTTGGGCTGCAGCGACACTCACCTGGGACCTGCCTGCTCCCCGTGAGACACGCTGGATGCCCCATGCAGGCGCCCAGCTCCCACCCCGCGGCCCCGGTGAACTCCGCCACTCGCCGTGGGGCTGCAAACCCGGGCGCGCTGTGGGGCAGGAGGATGCTCCGCCCGGGCGCTCCGGGGCGCAGCGGGGCAGGGCGACCGGAGGCGGCGGGCCCTTTAAGTGCGGCGGCGGCGGCACAATGGCCATTATCACTTTAGCTTTGGAAGTGACCCCCGGCCCGCTCCGCTTTCATCTGGGCCGGGGCCGCGGGGATGGCCCGCTTCC
>VZTJ01000383.1:3142444-3173770 GCA_013397795.1 Orthonyx spaldingii
CCCCGCACGCGGCCGCCGCTCCCGGGGGTCACTGCGGGGCTGGCACCGGGGCGGCCGCGGCTCCGCGCCGCTTCCTGCCGCCGCCCTTAAAGGTGCGGGGCGGCCCAGGGTGCGGGTGGGGTGTGCCTTGACCCGCGGAGTCAGGTGAGTGCGGAGCTGTGCCGGGCGCCGTCGGGGCCGCGGCTCCTCGCCATCCTTTCCAAACCCGCGGGCTGTCTCGCTGTGGCGGCACCTACCTCGGGCGGGCGGGCGTCCAGTCCCGTTCTGCCCTCGGTCTCCGCTCGGCAGCTGCCCGGGCACCGGCGGCTTCTCCCCCGGCCCGGGGCTGTGCGTCCCTTTGTCTCCTGGCGAGGGGAGCGGCCGTCCGTGCTCCCACCCGGGGTGCAGGGCTGTCCCCGTCGCGGGGCAGCCGCACAGAGCCACCTCTGCCACCTTCGGGAGAGGCGAGAGCAGCCGCGGGTGCGTGGGGCTGGGGGCGTCTGTGAGACGCCGCCCGCACCCGAGCGCTCAGTGCCCCCGCCCCAGGGGTTGGAAACCAGGCTTGGCTGCAGCGCTTCGGCCTAGGTTAAGGTGGGTCTGAGGCTTTTCCCTCTCCCGGTGAGCGATGCCCCGTTCGTGAGCTTCGGTGGACGTGGGGGTGTTGGTAGATGGAGCAGGCTTCCTGCTGGCTTTGCTGCTCACCCCTGGAGCTCCTCCCGTGATATTTCTAGCCTAGACAGCTCCTGGAGTCTACTGCTTCTGTGCTCCTGCTGTACGGTAGTTCAAATATCCTTCTCTCCAATGAGAGCCTTTACCACTGGGGTGGTCTGAACCCGCAGTTGGGGCTGGGAAACGAGCCACTTTACCCAGATGAGCTGGGGTGCGTGGACACCCCTGCTCCTATTAGGCACCAGGGGTCCTGGGCAGTTGGGGCTGAAGTCTCCTGGATTCCTGCTGGTGGGAGCATTTTTGGGACTGGCTGGGGGAACTTGCACTGCTGGATGCCACGAGCCCATCAGTTTAGGTGAGGGAACGTGACCTGCAACTGTTTCCTTATCTGTTACAATGCAAAAGCAGCCAGGTTAGGTAAAACCTTTATCAGCTGCAAAAGCTCCCTTGGTTACTGCTTGGTGCTGAGGTGGTTTAGTGAACACTTGTCTGTCGTGTTCAGCATGCTTCCCTGGGGGTGTGCAGGGAGAAGTGTTCCCTTTGCGTCAGCTCCTCTGTGTTGAGAGCTACTGGGTTTCATCTGGCCATGAACCAAGCCCCCCAGCTTGTCTGACTTCTGCTGCTGATTCACCCTCTCTACCTGCTCCAGGAGCTCCCTGCTGCGGATTCAGCTGTGCGTTTTGCCTTAGGATTGCTCTGGGCAGCAGGAACTGACAGTGACATTGAGGCTGTGGATTTATTGCTGAAGAAAAGGATTAATGGCCATTAAGCTGTGCCTCCAGCTCTCCCTTTCTCTATCTGCCCCAGTCTGTAAGGGGGTGGGAAATGCCCACTAGGACAGAAATACCAGGGTTGTTGCTGATGCTCTCTAGCTTATGTCAACTATGTCCTCACCCTCTCCAGGATGAAAAAAGTCTGTCCTACCTTTCCTGGCTCTTCTGATGCAGCAGTGCTCAGCAGGCCTTGGCTGCTGCAGGGGATGGTGGCTGGCCCCTAAAGGGTTTGACAGACCACAGAGAGGGAGGACTTGACCTCTGTCAGCCCTATAGTTGTCCTGAGTTGTACCTTTGCTTCAGCTCCTCAAGCAAATGTCACTCAATATTGGCTTAGTCAACATTTCTATAAGCTAAATTTCTATAAACTTCTAGGAAACTAACAAGGCAGACCTGACCTGAAGTGACAACTCCATCCTTTCTCAGACTAGGATTTTAGGACTAGTTTATCTTCCCTGCTTCACAGCTGTGTGCATTCTCTGTCTCTAGTAACTGATGCCCTACAGCTGTGGGAGCAGCTGTAAGAACAATCTGGCCTCTGACATGCAGGAGACCGTGGAGGATTTGGAGCAGGAGAAGGGATTCAGTTGGTGACTACCTGCGATCTGATTAAAGGCAAGAGGCAGCAGCAGCATAGAGGCTCCTTGTGATGAAGAACTTGTATGTGTCCGTGTCATTCTGTGGCACCTCCTGTAATTTGTGGCTTGGTTATGGCCAGGGGCCATAGATGCTACAGCAATAATAACCATATCTGCAGCAGGGCTGAAAATTGGGAGACCTCAGACAGGACATCTGCTTTACTGTAGAACTGCTGCTTTTCTTATCTCTGCTGTTCCTTGTGTCCCCACAGAGCTGTGAGTGCATAGTGGTACCTGGGAAGTGTTGAGAGGAGGTGGACTCTGGCTGGGATGTGAATTGAGTAGGCTGCCAAGTGATGCCATGCGTATTAGGCATGATATGAGATTGAAGCTTAGGAGAAAATGGAGGAGATTTGGCTTCTTATTTGAGTGAAGTGTTGTGGTCCCTGGGAGAAAACTGGCCCAAGAGGAAGTGAGAGTAGGTTGGCTGGGGAGAGGCCTGAGCTGGCTGGCAGTGAAAGGATGCTGAAGAGGGCTGCACTGATGAAGCTGGAGCTGAGAGCTGTGCAGCCGTCATGAAAGCCCCTGGAGTGGTGGGGACAGAACCACATAGGAATCCAAAAGCTGGACAAGGAGGGCAATGCAGGTTTGACGCTTTGTATTTCGTGAGTGGGAATTTGCATGCAGAGGGATGTAGGTCAAGACTGGGACCGGCTCAGGCAGGGGAAGCATTCTGTACAGCCTCTGAAATACCCCCTCAGTGCTTGCACTCTGTCTGTACTTTTGGGTTGACTCCTGCCTGGTAGCTCGTCTAGGAGAAAACCTCCTTTTGTGCCTTCCCCTTGGCTGGTGGTGTGTATCTGCTGAGCAGCAAGTGACACCTAGTGGCTCAGGCAGCAGTAGCTGTGGCTTGGGCTGGCTCTGTCACTTCCATCCCAGGTTCTGTGACAGTTTTTGGTGCATGCAATAGGTGCAGCTGCAGTGCCCTCTTCTGAGGGAGAGGGCAAGCTCCTTGCCTCTTCTTCTGTTGAGCTTGAACAGCTTGAGCCAGGTGCATCCATGTCCCTACCTGTAGTTCTGTCACAGGTCCTTTCCTGCAGAGATGACAAACATTTTACCTTTGAGGGAAACTTTTCTCTCTGAGTGCTGTAGGGGAGTAGTAAGATGGAACTGCTAGTGGGAGAGGTGGGTGTAGGGGTGATGCCAGGCCAAAGCCAGGCATGCAGTGGTGGGAGGTGGCCTGGCTTCCCACCCCATGCGTGCAGTCACTGCTTAGTTTCACTTAGACAAGTGGAGGCTGTGTGCCATATGTACTGCCCACAGGAGGTCACTGGTGAGCCAGCTGAATCCATGTCCCCCTCCCAGGTCTGCCTGGTGAGGACCAAGCCTTCCTCCTTGGTCCTTGGAATGTGCATGGTGGCCTTTCCCCTACCTTTTTCCCCCATCCTGTTCTTTGGGCAGGAGCTGGACCTGGAGGCTGGGCTGCTGCCAGTCTGGAGTGTGCACTGTCTTCATCTCCAGTGACTTCTTTCTTTTTGCCATCTTTCAGGATGATCCAGAGGCACCAGCTGGTGCAGTCTGTGCTGCAGGAGCTACAGGAAGCCACCGAATGCTTTGGCCTGGAGGGCCTCACCAGTGCTGCGCTGGAGGCAGAGAGGACCTTGTCATCTTTCTCCCTGCCTGGCTATTGTGGGAGTCAGTTCCAAGAGGAGCTGGAGGTTGACCGGGTAGCCAGGAGCCTCTATCCTGAGGATGCTCCAAGTAACATGCTGCCTCTTGTTTGCAAAGGTGAGGGAAACCGCCTCTTTGAGGCTGCCAGTGTGCTGCTCTGGGGCAACCCCAGCCTCAGCCTGGAGCTGCAGGTGCGTACTGTGGTGGAGATGCTGCTGCACAAGCAATACTACTTGAATGGCATGATCGATTCCAAAGTGATGCTGCAGGCTGCCCGCTACTCCCTCTGCACTGAGGAGACCCCGGAGATGACCAGCCTCCCCATGGCTATCCTGGAAGCCATCTTTGATGCTGATATCAAAGCTACTTGTTTTCCTGGCACCTTTGCCAACATGTGGCATGTCTATGCTCTTGCCTCAGTGCTGCAGTGTAACATCTACTCCATCTATCCCATGAGCAACTTGAAGATCCGACCCTATTTCAACCGGCTCATCCGGCCCAGGAGGTGTGGCTCACGAACCTCCACGCTGCACATCATGTGGTCAGGGCAGCAGCTCTCGCGGCAGGTCTTCAAAGCGCAGTACTTTGTGGCTGTGGTTGGCCTGGAGGAGCTGGAACCTACAATACCTTCACCAGAGCCTCCTGTCCAGCCCATGAAGACCCTTGAGCTGCTGAACAGTGACCCCCAGCTGACCTACTCCAACCTGCGTGACCGGTACAGCATTACCAAGAGCACCTTCTACCGCTGGAAGCGCCAGTCTCGTGAACACCGGCAGAAAGCAGCTGCCAGGTTTGCAGCTAAACACTTCCTCCAGTCCTGCTTTCAAGAGGGCAATGTAATCCCCCTCCAGCACTTCCGACAAATGTTTCCAGAAATCTCCCGATCCACATACTATGCCTGGAAGCATGAGATGCAGAGCATGGTCAATGGTGATGCCTCTGCTCTGTCTGAAGCCCACAGGTTGCAAGAGCTTCACAGGGTTGTCCCAAAAAAGGCTGATGTGAATGAGCCAGCAAATCCTCAGGGGAGCTTAAGATCCTCAAGTCCTTCCCTAGATCCCATTCAAGCAGGAATCTTTATGCAAGGAGCCAAATCATACCTGGAGAAATGCATTTCCATGAACACTCTGGTGCCTTACAGATGCTTCAAACGCAGCTTCCCTGGCATCTCCAGGTCCACTTACTATAATTGGCGAAGAAAAGCAATCAAGGAGAACCCCAACTTCAAACACCCCCAGTCACCCTTGGATAATCAGAAAACTCTAGCTATAGGAAAGCCGTTCCTGCAGTTGAAGCCAAGCAGCGTGCCTGTTAGGAAGAGACGGAATGGAGACCGGCCAGCAGCCAGGAGTCTCCTGCAGCTCCAGCCTTCTCTGTGCTGGAGAAAGCAACTGCGAGATGTGGCCCGGAGGCAAGTCCAGCAATGGCAGCTGCCGTTCTGCAAGTACCGCCTGCGCTATCCATCTCTCTCCTCCACAGCCTACTGGTTTTGGAAGGGCAGTGGCCAGGCCATTTGGCAGCATCGCCTGCCCTGGAGCAGCTCCAGCCTGCCATTGAACCGTGTGGCTTCCCTGGTGCCTCCGAGAGCGGAGCCAGGCCTCAAACCGCAGTGCCGTTTGGAGGTAGCCACCAAGCACATAGCTAAGCCAGTGCCTGCCATGCCGTGCAGCACCACCATTTCGGGCTATGCCATGTCGGAGAGAGCCAACAGCAGGATGTTTGTGATGGATGTGATCGCCACTGCCCAATTCAAGGCACAGGCCAAGCTGTTCCTGCAGCAGCGCTTTGAGTCGAAGACCTTCCCAACCTACAAAGAGTTCAGTGCCCGTTTCCCACTCACAGCCCGTTCCACCTATTACATGTGGAAGCGTGCCCTGCATGATGGACTGACATTGGTGGATGCCTGAGCGCCAGCTGCCAGCTGGCTTGGCCACAGCTCCTCTGCTGATGTGCCCTTTGGCTCTCTGATGGGGTGCCCAGGTTGGGACCTCACTAATTTTTGTTGTGGTTTGGTTTTGTTTTGTTCCTAGTCTCTGGCTTTCTTTTTTGTGTGATTCGATCATGTATGGGAGCATCCTCACAGTGCCTATTGCCAGAGGCTGGAGGAGTGGAAGGAGAAGGCATTGAGTACCCCAAAGGAGAGGGGCCAGGTCATTTTCCTTTCTTTGTGCTCAGAGGATGAGCAAGGGAGGCAGTGCTGTGCCAGTGTCATGGGATGCTGCTGGGCCTCATGAGATGGAGGATGTGAAAGTGTGCCCCAGACAGTTGCCTGAGTGAGTAATGTGGATGTGCAGGATGAGCATGGAGGTGCCCAGCATCTCGTCAGTGAGTAGAGTAGTACTGGCTCAGCTGTAGGTGAGGAGAGGTTTGGGGAGTGCTCAGCTTTATGTAAGAAGGATCTTTGGTCTGGTTTCTTGCCAGCTAAGGAGAATAAAAGCTTCACTTGGGATCAGTGAAGCTCTAGCTTTTAATACCTGCCTCTGGCTGCCCTGAGCTTTCCTAGATGGAGCAGAAGCTGGTAGATGAGAGTGTCCCCACTGTAACCTGTATGCTGGGAATGCTAAGATAGGAGTGTCTTTTGCAGGCTCTGGAGAAGCTGTCCCTGACCTTTCAGGTCTTGTAGCAATAACCTTTCACACAAACCTTTACTCTCTCAGCTGGCAGCTGCCTTACTTCTCTAGGGTCTCTCTTCCCTGATGTCTAGGAGAATGCAGAAACTGAAACTTGCATGCCACGTCCCTGCATTCCCTGTGCTGTGCTGCAAGCAACATGGATGTGTATATCTCACTTGTAAGAAACCAAAGCAATAAAGACTCCTCCACTCCTAGTACTGTGTGGTTTCTCACTCTCACTGCATGATTTCTAGGCAAGGTTTTCCCTTCCATCTCTGCTTTCTAAAACTGTGTAGTGGGCAGGGAGAGCCTGTGCACACCTCAATCCCTGCTAAGGTCCTCTTCTGCTTCCTGGTGGGGACTATCTGCTGCCTGATGTCTCCTCTCTGGAGGCCTGGCTGGAGCTGTGCTCTCCCTGGTAAGAGCCCAGGGCTCGCCTTCCAGATCAGATGCAAGGCTGGAGATAACCCAGTGGGCACAGCCCTGTGTGACAGCAGGGGTGCAGAGACAATGTCTGAGATGCTGGTGGTCCTGCCCTGAAGTGGTGGTGGTGTACTGGGAGCCTGAAACCAGCTGTTTGCACCTCTGTCCTGTGAGCATCTTCAGGCGCAAGGCTGAGGAAGTCTCTGCCTGACTCCAAAAAGCCTCCTCCCCTTTGTGTGAGTTCTCCTGTGGTGTCTGTCAGCATGGCTGTGCAGGACTAAGCTGTAGGATGTCTGGGGCTGGCTGGTACCACTGAGGGTTGTGGTGACAACTGCAGTACCTGCTCTTGCTTCCTAGGAAGCTGTCAGAAGACAGAGCAACCTAGAGATGTGGGGGGAGAGCCTCCCAAGCTCTGCATTTACAAGGTCAGCCCCTGAGGCTGGGTCAGCAGGACTGAGCCTTCTTATTCTCAGGCCTTTGACAGGGCAGTAGGACCTTTGGTGACCATGTTAGGAGGAGATGCCATAACACTTGTGGTGTGTCTGTCCCCAATCCACGCCCCTGCTCTCCCACACTCCGTCCTCCCAAACTTGCTCGCAAATAACTTGTTTTTCTTTGAGGTGTCTGAAACCTCTCACAGGCTGCTGCAGCCCACTCCTGTTCCTGACATAGTCTGGCTCCACTCCCTGTGAGCCTTCTAGGCAGAGGGGCCCTTTGTTAGAAAGTTCTGCTGAGCTTTCTTCTGCAGGATAAAGGGGTTCTCAGGTATGTCGTGTGGTGGGGCATCTCTTAAGAAACCATTTAGCTCCTTGTCCTTGGTGATGGTGGCCTCTCACCACCACCCACCCACTCCAGCATGCCCTCTGTGGTCCCAGAGGAGGGGTTTTGGGGCACTGGGTGCTCTGAGAAGGGAGGCACAAAAGGAGCAGGGAGCTGCCAAGCAGTGCTGTGTGCTGCTGCAGAGAGCCCTGGGCTCTGTGTCAGGAAGTAATTGAAGTAATTAGCTGCCAGGGAGGACTCATCCATGAACTCCTCTAAGGGAGTGAGCTGGTAATTACTCCAGAAACATTACCTATGTCTCCAAACTGCTGGAGGCTGGAGATAGCTGCTTTCAGCAGCAGTGGTGGTTGCAGCAGCAGCTGTGAAAATGGATGCAAGACCTCCAGAGTGTTCCCTTTCTTGGCTGAGCCAAGGCAAGCAGCAGGGAGGGTGGGTTTTCTGACAGTGGGTGCCACCATGGGCCCTATTTGGGTGGCCCTGAGGCTGGGGCAGACTGTGTCCATCAGGGCTGGGGCATCCATTAGCATAGCACAGCATAATGGGTGGTGGTCAGCAGGGGGCAGGTGGGCATCAGGAGAGCCTGGGGGAGCCTTTTTGGTGTGGCCCAGTGCTCTGCAGGGTAAAAGAATGGCTTCTCCTGCTTCATATCACCCAACTCTCCCTCAACTGGGAGTGCTGCATGCATCACACCTGGGCAGTTGCAGGATGAATCTCTTCTGGGTACTGGGCTCCACAACCCTGTGAAAGACAATTTTTAGAAGCCCTGGTGAAGAGATCTAGGTGTAATGTTTTTCCTGCCCTTATCTGGATGCCTGAGTGGGGCATGGTGAGGAAAATAATACTCATCCCCCTCCCTATGCCTTGATGGCAGCGGGCCATGTTGGGTCACTGCCAGTTGGCACTACCTAAATGGTGGGGGCTTGTTAGTTTTTGATGTCATTTGTGGCTGAGCAGAGCTTAAATGTGGGGGAAATTGTAGCACTTGATTTGTAAATGTCATGCTGCTCTCATGCTGAACTGGCAGTGGGAGGTAAGTTTGGGGCAGCCTCCACTGGTCCACATCACACTGCCAGGCACTGGATGGTGAATCTCCCCCTTTGCACCCAGGCAGTGAGGTTTAGCTCAAGTGTCACCTAAACTCCCTCATAGACAGGTGCTTATAAATACTGACCCCAGAAAATATGAAAATTATAAGGCGACTGAAAAGCACATGGGACCAACCTTTCACTTACCTGTAATTTAGGGCTCTGCTCTGCCCTGTCACTAAGGCACCCTATTTGCATCCGTGGGAGGGGTGTGGAACGTGGGCAGTGCAGTGCAGCAGAGCCTGTGTAGGTGCTGTGGGAATAGTTGATTATGCCCAAGCAAAGCTTTGGGGCACTTAACTGATACATGTTAGCTCAAGCATGTCTTTGCCTCCACATTTTGCACAGATCAGATGGTTTGTTGTTGCAAAGAGCAATAGCATTGGTCTTAAAAGCACGTCAAGGTGGCAAACGGGTTGCATTTCACAGGATAGCTCCTGTGCTTTGCTGGCATCGAGTGGAGAAGTAGCAGCAGCAGCAAGATAGAGAAGCCAAAGCCACCATTCAAAACTGCTCACGAGCTGACAAGCACAGCAGCAATTAATTATCAAGAATATCTGTGTGGGGAGGGAAAAAAGATGAGAAGAAAAAGAGGGAAAAAAGGGATTGTTTTTATCAGTTCTCTGCATAGTTCCCTCCATACGTCCAGACTACAAGCAACTAGTGCTGCCAAGCCAATGCAGCTGTTCAGACAGAATGTTTCTCCTCCTGTGCCCCAGGGGTATTTGTGGGGAACCATCTGCTTCTGTCCTAGCAGGTTACACCAACCACTGCCAGGTCCTGTTCCCTCTTCTTCTGCCACGTGCTCTGCCTCCTTTCCATTAAAATTCATCTCATATGCTGTGGCTGAAAATGTCTTCTGGAGTCCAGCTGTGGCCCATCACTGCCCTGCCATTATGCTTCATGAATATTTTTTTTCTGAACCAATTACCCAAACATCAGATCTGCTTTTTCCACATTGAAGCAATGGCTCAGGCCTGGTTGCTGTCAGCTGAGGACCTCCCTGCCTGCAGCAGCAATTCCTGATGGCAACTTCTGATCGCTTTTCCCCGTATTTCATCCCATCTCCACCACTCCTGCTTTCAAGGTAGCCCAGTTTCTCTACTCTTGTTCTGTATTTCAAAACCCTCCTAATTTCACAGCAAATGACACTAAGGTACCCCTCTTTCCTATGCCAACTTGCTAGTGAAAATATGGAAGATCAATCCTCATATAGATTCTCAAGGATCTTGCCCTCCAGCCCAACTGATCTTCTAAAATATCAACAGCCCATTAATACCTGTCTTAGCTTTCTTGGACCAGCTCCCACCTGGCAACTCTTGGTATGGTTCCATCCCAGCAGTTTCGCCAAGTTCCAGATGCAGTATTTCCAGCCCTTCCTCTTCTAGAAAACAAGTAAGCTGATGTGTAATGCTATTTTAGCACAGTCAAGATCTGGAAAATGGTGAAGTTTTGGAAAAAGTACTCAGGTATGAAAGCACTTTAGAAAGGAAAACTTCCCTTTTTCTAGCCTAATACTGTCAAAAGTTTGGTGCCTATTCCTAGACTTTGATACACTACTTCGAGGATGGCATTTGAGCAGATATTCCACTCACTTGCATTTCATTTCTCTTCTCCTGGCATCTTCCTTTACTGACCTCCCCATCCCTTTTCCATCACTTCAGTAACTGTACTGCTGGTAAAAGCAGGAGAGCTGTGGCAGGATGGACACCTCCTGCCAAACTCAGGTGCTTGAGAATAAAGCTATATCTTTGTGGCATTTCTGTAACTGCATGAGTCTGGGGAGGGAGCCTGCCTGGGTGGCAGGAAGGGCGCCTTGCCCATTGGACTGTCCCTCAGCTCTCCATGCCAGGAGAAGGTAGCACTCTGTCTCCACTCTGCTGTGAGACACTGGGATTGATCCTGCCTGACGTTTTGATTAAGCAACAAGATTTATTTTAAAATGAAGTCAGCACATACTGAAAGGATTAAAAAACTGGTTAAGAATTGTGTCTCCAAAAATAAAGAGACAGCAATTGCAGAGTGGGGGCTTTTCTGCTGGGAAGCCTTCAGAGGATGGGAGCAAGCTGAGTGCAGCCCTGCAGCTAGAAAAGCTCCTGAGCAGAAATGGGCAGGAGTGGGACAGGGTGGGGAGAGAAGAGAGGTTCTTCCACTGCTGCCCCCATGCCGTCCTGCTGTCTGGCATGGCTGGAGGGGCAGCACCAGCTTCTCTCCTCAGGGGAGCTTGGCCTGAGGGGAGATCCTGCCGATTTTGGGTGGGGAGACACAGGCCCTGTCTGGCCTAGGAACTCCTAAGTTAGGTGCTTCTGACACTTGTTTGTCTTGAGTCTCCAAAGCTTCTGAAGTACCATTAGTGAGAATATTTAAATTGCATCTTTAAGATACACCTACTAACGGCCATTTGTGGTCCATCGGCAAAGGCCTTCCTTGCTTCTGAGATCCAGCCAGGACATCAACTAAAGCACAACCAGGGTCAGCTCAGAGGAGCAGCACACCTGGAGATGTGGTCCCCAAATGTCTCTATGCCTGGACACCACCAGGACAAGGAGTGGAACAGTGGAGAGGGGGCTGTGTTGGGGTACAGTCCCTTGGTACCACAAAGGATAGATGAGCAGTGGAGGGTGGTGCCAACACCCTCCTGTGTCACCCTCACTAACCAAGCCCTCCAGTGGCATCACAGCAAGCCCTGTGTCTCACCAGTGACCATGGAGACAGCATATGCCTTGTTCCCAGCAAGGTGGCCCCATCTAGTGCTCTGTCCCCCCTTGACACCACTTGTCCTCTTGCCCCACGGGGGCAGCTTGACCCCAGCAGTGTGTTGCGGTTCGTGTGGCTACTGGACTCTGTGGAAGAGTGAGCTGGTGCCTGCATGTGTGGTAAGAGGAGAGGTAATGAAGCACCTGATTTCCCAGCAGCTGATGCCTGCCTGAGTGATGGCTCTTAATTGGCTTCTCTCTGCAAAAATCCTCTCCTGCCAGCCCCAGGAGAGATGGCATTGCCACAGGCTGTGCCTCCCCATGCTCTCTCCACTGCAGGCTATTTTTGGGGAGCAAAGAGGAAAGATAAACTAGGTGAAGAGATACATTGCTAAATGATTTTAAAGGTTTTTTTTTTCGACAGAAATAAAAATTTGCCCTGTCTCAGATAATTAGCTATTTCCTTACTGGATTACTGTGAAGGGAAAACACTGACTATGCTATTAAGTGAGCCAAAGGACTTGCTCTGCTTTTATTTCCCTGTGTCTCTTTTCTCACCATCCTCCAGAGGAGAGATGGGGGTGAAATAAAGGCATTTCTGCTCTACCAGCATGGCTACAATCCCACCCCACTGATGGCTGCTGGTGACAAGAGCAGGTGGTGGCTTTGCCTCTGCAAGGGGCTTTGTCCTTCCAGGACAAAGCGAGGACAAAGTCCTCACAGTGAGGCTGCTGAGAGGGCAGCAGGAAGGATACCCCATGTCCTGCTCTGGTAGTTCCACATGACCCACCTTGGGTCTGATCCCAAGGAGGGTTAGGTTGGCTGGGGGTGTGGAGGAGGACCGGTGTCCTAGTGGATCCCATTGGCTGGGGACAGTGTCCCACGGGGGTCTTGAGTCTCCCACAAACTGTACCAGTTTCTTTCCCCTTCCCCATCCTCTCACCTGAACCCTGTGGGAAGAGAAGTGAGATCCAGCGTGGCCCCATCCCAGCATCTCCCATCCCCAATTCTCAGCCCCTGTTTGTAGCCAGTGAGGCTGTTTTGGCACACTGTGGCACTTGCTGTGGGCGACCAGTGGGAGCAGAGCAGGCAGCAGCTCAGGTGTTTTGATCACTCAGATCTGTGCTGAGGTGCTGGTGCCTTTTTCCTCATCAGCTTTCTTCCTGGCTGCATCCCAGAAGGAGGTAGGATTCAAAGGCCACCCTTAGCACAGGCTCCATCCACCCTGTCCTTAGCTGCTTCTGAAGAGAAAGGCCTGCAGAAAGTGCTCACCTTGATGTAGTGGAGGTTACAAAAGGAGCTCAAGCTGGAAGAAAATATGTTGCTGTGAAAAGAAACCAAATCCCAATACACCTCAGACAGTGCTGCTCTGAGCTCCTGGCTGAGCAAAAAGCATCTCCAAGGCAGGGGAGGGATGGACGGGATATTCAACCAGTCCAGGGAGTGGGGCTGGCTTGGTCCCCAAGTTCTTGTCCTCACAGCAAGGAGGGCATCTGGGACACGTGGTCATGGCACTTGTTGCAACTCAAAATCCACAGAATGTGTGATACGAGGAAGGGGTGCTTGTGCACAGATTTGGGGCGGGGGAGGGGGCAGGGAATGGGCTTTCTGGTGTTTATCTGTGTCTGTCTGTCAGTGTCACTGGCTTAGGATGGAGGCTGGTGGTACTGGTGGAGCAACTGAGCCAGGGCATGGGTATTTGGGGAGCAGTGGGCAGGAGGGTGTTGGTACAGAGTTGCTGAGGCCAGGGGATTGAAGGACCATGCCTGTGCTGAGGGTGCCAGACAGCACCTGTGTTCACAGGGACAGGCACCTGCAGCCATCTGGTGGGGAACTTGGTTACAAATAGATGTGCTAATTAAGGAGAAGAAATTACTCATGGATGGAGAAGAGTGAGTTGTTCTGCTGTGTTGTGGAACTCTTCAGTACCACTTGTGATTATTTGTCAGAAAGCTCTGGGATGCAGAGAAGAACCCCAGGTTTTGGTGTACACCTTTATAGGACATCACTGTTTTACCAACACTCCTCCACCCCCATCTCAGAGAACCCCAAATCCTCCCTCATCAGCCACTAGAGATCTCACTTTGTCACCACCCCTCTACACAGACACAGATCATCTCTGCACTTTCTGCACTTTGCATTACTTCCCACAGCAGTGACCTGGCAGGCTCCCTGCATTCCTTTTCCTTTCTGGTCTAGACACATTGCCAGGCCAGAACTTAAGGCTATTCCTACTTCCCCCCAATTTTCTGAGTATCCCCTATGGGATCTGGACCATTACAGAGCTCTGCTGCAGAGCTGAGGGTCCTCGTTGGGAGAGGGACCCCTTCTCTCAGAGGACAGGAGGAAGGGGGTAAAGAGTCACCTCTTCCACACCCACTGGTAGAGTTTAGTTTAATTTTTTGTTTTAAGCTCAATCAAATTTCTGAAGCCTGAACCTTCCCTAACTGCTATGTCTTGTTGCCTTTTTGCTTCCTTCCCTTCTAGGGAAGGCTACAGCAGGGAAGGCTAGGCTACAGCAGATGCTGTGAGTCTATAACAAATTACTCAGCAGTGATCATGCTCCTCCTCAGATTTCAATTGCCACATCTTTCCCTTCAGGCTGTTTCCAACTAATTTCTCCATTTGCATAATGCCCCCCTTAGGGATGCTCTGGCACAGCCCCTTCTCCCCCGCCTTTGACAAGTTCATCAGAGATTCAGGCTATTAGTGGAAAACACTTTAATTCTGTTGGCCCTTTAGCACGGTCCTTCCCCATGCATTTCCAATTAAAAAATGACAAAGAAGCAGTTTGGAGTTCAGAGGGATGGAATGCCCACGGGAAGTGGGCTGAGGACTGCTGGATCCCCCACCCTTGGAAACCCCTGGGGGGAACCAGCTGGAAGAATTACAAATTCAGAAGGAAATGCTGTATCTTATTGTAGATTCTAGTCTAGTGGCCCAAATAATTTCATCTTGACCAGAATCAGCAGGGACCCCCCATCCCTGCGCCCAGCTGGGGTGCTTGAAGGGGAGAGATAAGGAGGGCTTTAGCTGGGACAGCACTGAGCTGGGGGGTGGTGGGGCTGGTCACCCCAGCTGCAGATGCACCCACAGATGTCCCCTCTCCTGAACTAATGCTCTTGCTTGGTTATTTGGAGGGAGGGACATCCAGGAAGGCTGAGCACATGCAGGAGAGGGGAATGAAAACTGTCACGGGGGTGCTGGGTGCGTTTGCCTGTTATTACTCCTCTCTAGGCCACCTCATCTCTTTTGGACATGCCAGCCCTTCCCTGCAAATTCTGCCTCTCCATCTGCCATCAGAAGCAAGATGTGCTTATTTCCTCCTGATGTTTGTATTCTTCTGCCCCTCTTCAGCCACATTTTATTTTATACTTCTACTACACACAGATGCTCTGGTCTCTCTGTCTCCCTCATTCTTGTCCAACCACACAGGGAAAAAAAGGCCTACACAACCTGATCTCAGTAGTAGCTGCCCGCTGTGATCTACACTGGAATACATCTCCCTCCAAGATACCCAGACACCAGCTAGATTATAACTTCCTTCAGGAACAGCATAAACATCTCCAGGGCGCATTAAGTGGGCGCAGCACTCTTGTGAAGCTCACCTCTTTGATAGCCAGCTCCACATTCTTATAAACAGAGTCTTTTCTCCTGCTTTTTTTATTAGCTCTTCCATGTTAAAAAACATAATGGGAAATTTCAGACCAGCTTCTGCACCGGTCTCTGATGCACTTCTCTCTTTTATAGCTCAAGTACAACGGCAATCGCAGACATTAACATGCTTCTTTAGGATGAAATGTACATTTGAACGGCACCCAGCTAGAGGAACATGCTGCATCTCTTGCAAAGCTGGCTGCAGCCTGCCCAGAAACTCTGGGAACAGGGTGAGGGATGCCCAGAGTCTGCCTGCAGTCTCCTGCACATAAGGGAAAGAGGCAACAGGGGAGCCAGGGAGAGGAGGGATGGTCAAAGGTGGATGCTGGAGAGTGGGGGTGATGCATGGCTTCTTAACGCCAGCTCTTTGGGGCAACCATTGCCTTCAAACCCACCTCTGAAGCATTTAATGTCTTGCTGACAATATACAAATAAGCAAAAGTAAGATATATGGTGGGGATGCTTGGTATTTCCTTGTTACCAGAGGCTTTTGGATGGATGGAGATACCTCTCTCCAAGGCATGGGAAGGAGCATGTTGAGGTCACCCCGTGTCTCAGGCTCCTTCCATGTCTCTTCCTTCTCTGGATCTCATCTCCTCACAAACAGCACTCCCACCCCGGACTCTGCAGGTTTTGTCAGCCTTTTCTTTCCATCCCTCATTTGTGCAGGGCACTGACCCAGTGCAAGGAGTGGAATCCTTCAGGCCACCACCCCTCCCAGGACACTTCTTAGGTAGAGATTTCCATTACAAATCTTTTGAGGGCCCAGCACTCTGGGATGGCAATCTTATGAGGGCTCTGACTTGGGATCATCATGGCAGTCACTATTAACACAGAGAAAACCTTGCTGTCTTTACCAGCTTGCACCAACAATGGGAGAGATGGTATGCAACCACCAGCCTGCCTTCCTCCTTGTTTCTGATTTGGGATAGACCAGCAACTGGGATGTTCTCCTGTGGATCAGGTGTCTGCCTGCAGAGGGATGCAGAGGGCATGCCCCTTGGTCTTGTCCATGCTCTGTCCTCCTACTTCACTGCAGCTGAGGAGTCAGGCCACCCCATGGCACTGAAGTGAGAATGTTGTCCCCATCACAGAAGTCTGGAGACCCCATCAGGACTCTGGCCTCCCAGAAGAAGCAGCGGTCATTCCCTGGCACCATATCCCTTCTCCCTGTGTGTGTCCTTCACAGGCCAAGCCTGGGCAAGCGATGGATCTCCCAGCTGCGGGGCTGAGAAGGGAAATCATGGCCCCAGATCGGGGTGGTCGCACCAGCCCAGCAGCAGCACGTAGTTTCTCTCCTGGACATCTTCCACCAGGCACATGTGCTGCTCCTTGTCCCAGCAGCTAGGTTGGTGCTCAATTCCCTGTTGTTAGGTGGTCGCACCCCACAGCTTCAGGGAGAACAGGAGTCTACTGTTCGTCTGAAAGAACCTGCACAGGACATCCATGCCAGGGCCCTGGTGTGCAAGCAGCCCTTGCAGGCACTGGTGCTCTGTGCTCTACAGGAAAGCTCAATCCCAGAAGGGTCAGTGGCCAGGGATGGCAGTGACATGCAGGTGGCAGCTACACGTGGCCCCCTTTGGAGAGATAAGCAATCAGTGCTACCACCACCCCGATGTACACTCCTGTGCCAATGGTTATGGAGAGCGCAGCAAGGAAGAGAGCTCGGCGGGAAGCTGAACTGGCCAGATGAAAATCTCCTTTGGAGACAGCCTTGCTGGTCTGGAAGGAGAAGAAATGCTTGTTGCTCACAGGTGTACCAACCTGGCCTTTAACCAGCATGCAGTTGTTTCATTACTGAGTCAGTGCTTCTTGTCTGGCCACTGCATCCCATGGAGGCTGGGAACAGACAGCAAGGTGTCTGTCAGTCTGGGGCAGTCTCAGAACAGCACTGCCACCTGCACACATTTCCCTGTGGATTTTGCCTCCAAGGGAAGCATGGGCTTCAGCTACTTGTCTGAAAGCACCCATCTGGGCACTCAGCCTGAGCTGAGTAGGTGGCTGGAGCCTTGTAAGACCTCAGTGCATGGGGTGATGGCTGTGTGGTACTGACCAGATACAGTGCACCCTACACAGAGATGTAATGAGTACTGCCTAGGCTCAGGGAGCTGACTCTGAATGGTCTGTTGGTCCAGCTGTGCTGCCACCTTTTTCCTGCATGGGGTTTTCAGCTGACGCCTATTTGCTGTTGAAGGGCTGATGAAACCAGCAGTGGAGATTGATCCCCATCTCTCTGGAGAAGGATGGCAACTTCCAGCTTCTCTGAGTGCTCAGGGCATATTCCAAGCTGCTCTTGTAATTACCTACTACTTAAGTTCAAGTTGCCAGGTGAGCATCAATGCACTCACTGTGCAAAGACACCAAACAAAGGTATGGTCCTTGCCTTAGTGAGTGAACAAAGGAGGTAGTTATAGCAAATGGAGCTAAATAGAAATTGCCTCACGTACATCATCAAGTGAAGAGTGCACTGTGCTGTCTTGCACTACGTGGAAAAATGTGAAATCAACTGCTCCTTGGGGTCCTAATCAATTAATGCTTGCCCTGCCTCTCGCCAGCTCTGTGCCAAGCACTCATGTAATATATTTTTTCATTTATGTTCCTATCCTCTTAAATTAACTTCTTAATGCCTCCCCACATCTATTCTTGGTACAGCAGCATCTATGCAAATGTGGAGTAAATCCCCTGGCTCTGCACAAATTATTCTGGGTCAACAGCAATGTAAGTGATCCCAGGCTCCAGGCTAAGTCCTCAAGAAAGCAGCAGCTCCTCTGAGCTGCTGCAGCCTGAGGGCCATTGCCTCTCTGGCCTCTGCCAGCCTGGCACTGGCTCCCACAGGTTAGCCAATGTGCATCAGAAACAAGTGCCAGAGGGGACCTGCAGTGTGATATGGACACCAAGCTCCCCTTTGCATCCAGCCTCCAGAGCAGCCTGGCTCCTGTGGCATGAGCTGCCTCATGGTCATGGTGTAGAACCTTCACATTACTGGAGAATGGGAGGACAGGTGGGAAAATGACATTTTCCTGAACCTTGTTGGAGGGTGAGAAGCTGGGCAAGGGGCCAAGTGGAGCCCCAGTTCCCTAAATAACAGCCAAAAAACCCAAAGGAAAAGCCTGACCTCCAGTACCGCACACCAGAACTGGAGGGGTTGCAACCCCACAATAATTATGGAGACATCCAGGAGCACTCTTTGTCTCAACCCTCACAGTTATGGGCATGGCACAGAGACGAGCCCTAGATTCAGAAAGGTGCTGGTCACCTCCAGGGTCGCTGTGGCTTTCAGGGCCCTTGCTTTAGCACTTGGCACATGCAGGCAAGCAAAGGGATTCCTTACCCCTTGAGAGAAGTAGAAGGCAGCAATCCCCAGGGGCCAGAAGCAACACAGCATGGAGAAAAGGGCCAAGCCCAAGTGGTCCCGGGGGGGAAGCATCAGGAAATGATCTTCGCTTTCGCTGTCGCTGGAGGAGTCGCTCTGCAAAACCAGATGGATTCAGCACATGCCCACCTCCCCGAGCCACTCTGCAGGCTGCATCTCAGCACCTCGCCTCCCAGCTCCCACTCTCTCCTGGTCCTGTCACATACTCTCATACAATTCCCACTGGCAAATTCAAGGAGTAAATTTCAAAAATATTTTAGACTCTTCAGCACGGTTTGATGAGGAACAAAGTAGCTCAGCAAATTCAAGAGTGGAATGGATTCTCGGCTCCCTGCCAGAGCAAATGCTGGGGGTCTGGGATTTCCCTGCATTAGAGAGAGTCTTAAACTGAAATATCTTCAGCTTTGGCAGAACTGACTGTTTGTCAGCTTAAACAAACTTAAACAAGTGACTTATCCCCATTAGAGACTGGGAGATCAATATCCTGCTAAACTAATTTAGGAAGTGAGGGAAAGCATCTGAATTGGAGCCTACGTTGCAGGGGCAGCATGCCCTGTGCCCTTAGTGAGTCACTGATAGTGGCTGTGGTGAGTCCTCTTATCTTTGGGCACCGCTTGGCCAGCCTCAGACCACCCTGCAAGTGATGTGTCTTGGTGGGGAAGGGACACCCCTTGGTGGGGACATCCCTACTGCCATCTGAACAGGCTATATTACCAACACCAAAAGCAGCAGAACTATGCTGGGCCATAAGGCATCAGCTCCAGTGAGCTCTGGGGACCCTCTCCCACCTCTCAAGATCCTGGATGATGCTTCCCAGCCTTGGCACCACTGCTCAAGGCACAGTGGGGCACAGTGCAACAATGAGGCTGCTTTGTCAGCTTCATTCTTCTTGTGCAGGATTCATCCTGTCTTTATATATATAAAACTTTCAGCTGCTGCCATCAGGCATGTGAATTTAGCTGTTACGCAAGAATTGTTGTTCCTCTTTAGCTCGAGTGCCACAGCAGAGGCAGGCTGCCCTTGTCAAAGCATCCCCATTTCCCAAGGGTCCCGCAGAGACCCACCTCCCTTTTGCTCCCAGCAGCAGGCAGCCAGGTTTCTCTTAGGGAAGCTGACCTCTTTCTGAGGTCAGCAGTGAGGAAAAAGGAGCAGAAATGATAAGGAGGAAGAAGAAATACTGGGTGCACAGGGAGGCTGGTGAGGCAGGAGATGGTAGGATTTGGGGGGGAGTTCTGGATAAAGAAAGGAGAATAAATTATCATTAATTTGAGCCAATGCCCAGAAAGAACGACCACAGGAGTTTAGTGCCATCCCACCTGTCCAAGCTCACCTCATACTCCTGGAGCTCCTCTTCCTCCACCTCATAGGAAACAGTTTGAATGCGGATGTCACTCTCTACCAGGCAGGACCCTTGTGCCTCATGCCCTTCAGGTGCTTCGGATGGAGCCTCTTTGCTTTCTGTAAAAGTGGTCTCACAGCTTTCCATCTTGCTGTCCTTGGCCTTGAGAGCAGTCTCATCCTTCACAAGGATGAAACTGGGGCCATACAAAGCTTCAACAGCCAGCTGCAGGGAACTGGCATCCAGCAGCTGGTGAGTCCTGGCACCGCCAGTGTTTTGGAATATGTAGGAATACAGTTTCCCTTGGCAGCGATGACTGGGGTAGTCCTGGCTGTGATGCTGGTGGTAAGAATAGCTGCTGCGAAGATGTCCATTGGATTTGGCCAAGAGTGGGTTTTGGAGCTCACGCACGCTTTCCATGCTGCCAGTGCTGCTGGTGCTGGGGAGATCCTGCAGGAGCAGAGGGGGTGGGAGGGAGTAGGATGTTATTTCAGCAAGGCAAGGGAGTAGAAAAGCCTCTCACCCACGCAGAGCCAATGTCAAGAGGCTAGTGGGAACAGAAAAAATTGGCAACACAGGAGAAAACAAGACCCTTCCCCACCTCTGCACAGCTTGAACGCTATCTCCCCAGCTGGTAGCAAGATAGGATGCAGCCCTGCAACAAGGTTATCTGATTCAGGCTGGATTAAGGTGAGGACTTGCTTTATCTATAATGCATCTTGAGTTGGCCATGTGCAGCCTGACAGGAAAGGACCTACTGCATCTTTTCTGCTGGTTCATAATGAGTGCTGTGACAAAGACTGACAGCACAGAAGTAGATAAGAGACTGACAATGACTCGAGGGGCCTCCCTGAAATCCCAAAGTAGAGGGTTACATGGTGAACTGTATTCCTCTACACCTAACTGGCAGGTGCACAGGAAATTCTCTAGGACTCATCCAAGGCTGAACTGGGGCTGGGTGCAGTGAGCCACCAAGAGAAGCCAGAGGGCTGCTGTGAGGACATGGAGGTGGTGTTTAGGCTGGGGTGGGAGTGTTGGATGCTCAGTCAGCTGTAAGGAGGAACAGAAAGATGTGGAGATTAAAGGGGAGGCTCCATGGGGTTTGGTCCACTTTGAAATGATGAAATTTTAAGTAAATGATCCATCACATCAAAGCGCTATTTAAACCAGCTCCACCCCTGGGTACAGCGGCAGCCAGACAGCCTTGGCTCTGGGCCACCAGCTTCAGAAAATGCTGAGTCCAAATGGGATCCTCAGCTACAAATGTCAACATGGGTTTCTTCCTCAGGGAAATTCAGCTCCCTCTCTCTTCCTCCATTTCAGAGTGCTGAAACCTTGTGCTGCTCTTATTTTTTTTTTCCCATGAAAATTTCTGAGATTAAATATTTCTACCCCTTTCCTTCAGAGGAGCATTTACTATTTTGGCTTCCCAACCCACCTCGAAATAGAGAAAAGGTACAATGAAATATCAGCATTCCCAGGAGAGAGAAACAATTACTTTGCCCTCTTCACTACCTGAGCCCCAGGTTTTACAGTCTCTCTAGCATTTTGCCACCTCCCAGACCATGCCACCTTATTGCCTTGTAACCCCAAATGTTCCTGTCCTCCTTAGAGACCTTGGTCACTGACTCCTCTGCAGGATGCTGTGTAGCAGGGTCACACTTCCTCCTGCTATAAAAATCCCTGAGGTGCACTAGGTTTTCTGATAGACATCATCTTGGCTTTAAATCTCAAGAAAGAAATATAAATAAAGAAACTGAAGACTTTAGAGAGTGAAAAGCCCAAGTGGTCCTGTTTCCTTAGCCAAACTCCATCACATCATGCAGGTGTGGGAGCTGTGCATAGTTTTAAATGGACCTGTCCATTGGCTTTGTTCTGCAGTGGTCATGACATTTTGGAAATTTGTTCAGGAAAACGGAACTATTCAAAATCCCTCTTGTGCTGCTAAAACTCTGTGCACTTTAGTGAATGCCCTTCACTTCTCCCTTCCCAAAACCATTTCCTGCCTTCTGCAGTCTCCCACCTACTAATAAAGCCCGTAGCAGCTCGTGCAGCAGATGGCCATTAAGTATTTTCAAAATATTTAAGGGAAATGCATATTTGTAGCAAAGATGGTTTTATTTTCTGCACAGACACAGAGAAGCTCAAAGCTACATCCCAGTTTTCAGGCACGGAAACCATTATACTCTTCTTTGCTTACCTTAACATACAAATTAGATTTCTAATAAAATAATTTTTAACAAAACAGTAAGGAGAGACCAGTCACCAAGTGTCATTTGAGAGCAGCAGCCAAAGCAGAAGCCCAGCGCTAGCGAGAGAAAGTTGATGGTTTTGGTACAGCATCCACACCTCATCTCAAAAAATTATTCTGGCAGCAAGCTAGGGTAGGAAGGAATGGGATCCTGCTGGAAATTGCTGAAGGGAGTCAGTTCCAAATGTGTTGAGAAACATCAGCAGATGGACTGCAGGCAGGTTGCTGGCCACTGGTAGCAGGTGCTGCCTGTGTGGAAGTTGCTCTGCTTCCCGCTTTGGGTCCTCAGCAATGGGCTGGAGAAGGAGCAGAGCTGTACAGGAAAGCCATGTGTTCACAGCAGCAAGTGCTGGGAAACAGAGCGTGGGAGGGGGAAAGAAGGGAAAGGAGCTGGGAGGAATTGGAAACCTAAAAGGCAGTTTGGGAGGTGCCAGGGAACCAGTGTGGGAAGAGTGCATCTCTGCAGCTGGACTGCTGCTGGACATGGACTCTGTTGAGTCCCAAAGGATGCTGTAGGGGCTGGCTGGTGGGAGATGTCTCACTGACGTGGGCTGTGGGGAAGAGGCAGGGAGGGCTTGCAGGCAGCAAATATCCTAGGGTGAACATACCTTGGAAGATGTGGGTAGCAAAAGAAATCACAGGAAAAAAACTCCTGAAGTTTGGGGAAGTCTATGAATATGTGCTGGGCAGGGCTAATGCTTCATCCCAGGAGATCAGCATGAGCTCAAACCTCTCTGGTCCCTCAGACTGTCCTGGAGCTTTCCTTAGAGCAGAGGCAGGATCTTGGAGCTGCTGCACAAAGCAAGGACAGGGCAGGGCTACAGCTAGAAGGATGTGCTAGTCTGTGCTAGTCTTGTACCCTCTGGAATTACAAAAGATTTACCTGTACTAAAGTCTCTTTTCCTTGCTGCCTTCCACTCTTGGGAATTGAGGCTGATGCTCTCCCTGGGAGCAAGATGTGGCACTAAGAGATCTGCAGGGACAAGGGGAAAAGAGCAGAAGAAAATCTCACTGTGCTTCTAATAAATAAGCAAAGGAGCCACTAACTGCAGCCTTAGTGCCCAGTCCTGGCATTTGTCAGCAGTGGAGAGGGGACAACGAGGGCCAGTGTCACAACATGCTTACAGCAGTGTGCTCAGCCCTGCTGGAAAGCAGCCAGACTGAAACCTTCCTCTCCAAAAACTGATGTGAGGAGTCCCAGTACCAGAGGGATTACAGATGCTTCCCACTTCTCAGTCACCAAGGTCAGCACTTGGCATAGAGACCATGTGCCAAATGGTCTGGGTTTGTAGGTGGACAGAAGGGCCATCAAGCCTCTAGAGATGACAGAGGGAATGGCAGAAAGGGTGAGGACCAGCCCTGCATGCACGTGCGCAGGGAAGGAGAGAGCCAGACCAGCCCTGCCATTGTCTCCAAACCCTGTTTGGGCTATTTGGATCCTACAGTGAATTGAGCCACATAGTGACTTAAAAAAGGAAGCCTAGTAATAAAGTAAACCCGGTGATAAATAAAGCTTGTTAATAACCAAGCTTGGGGGAAGAGGAATGAAGTCAGAAAATGAAAGCAAGAAAGCAGTAAAAGACAAAATTGTCAAAGAGTGTCCATTCTCTGTCCTGATTACCAGCAAGACTGGATAGCGTGCACATCCATCAGCCCCACGGAGCCAGTCTGGGCAGTACTGGCAGCAGGTAATGGTGGTGAGATGCTGCTAGGTGCATGGGGAGGATGCACACGTACAATCCATGCACAACGTGGGCACACCTGGGAGGAGGCAGACTTCGGTGCCCTGGTTGAGCTGAACCACCGTTGCAGCTCTACTGCTGCCTGACAGCTGCTGGCTCCCTAATGAAGTGCCTCCCCCCCTGCACGGCTGCTCCTGTAACCAGCTGGCTGAGCAGGGCCCCCCATGCTCCCCAGCCCGGCTGCAGCAGCCCCCAGCAGAGTGGGAAATGCACAGCTGCGCTGTGTGCTCTCTGCTTCTTAAGGGGAGTACTGGGTAAAAGGAGCTAAAATAAGGCATGAAAATAAAGAGGTAGCAAATCTAGCTTTGTATTTCACGGATCGCACCTCCACACCACATCCCCTGAGGCAGGTCTCATAGAGACCCTTGGCACAGATGCCGGCTATGATAAGCCAGTTAATGATGAATTAAGTAGCTGTTCCAGGAATCAATCATCGTTTAATTGCCCTGTCAAGCAAACACTCTGCGTGTCTTCCCGGGCTCATTAGCAGGTTGTGGCTGTGATGCATGTCCCCAGACTTCCGAGTGCGGTGGTTAGCCCATTCCGGCTGAAGGCTTTCCCCTTCAGGACAGCACCAGAGGAGCACGGTGCCCTCAGGTACTGGTGTCCCGCTGCACTGCCGTGCCCTGGCTGGTCCGCGGGCAGGGGACAATGTGAATGCCTGTTCCTGATCCAGCTGATGTTAAGCAGCACCAGGGCCAGGTACAGCTGCCGTAGCCCCAGGACAGCTGCGGACCCACACCTGATGGAAGAGGAAAGCATAGGAGATTTGTCTAGCATTTGTCCCTGAGCCCAGACCTTCCTAGAAGCTGTCAGGAGGTGCTTTGGATCTTCTAATCAGAGGCCCAACTCCTGTCAGGACACAGTACCTCTGCCTCTGAGCATCCAAGCTTGTGCTTCTGCCCAAGAGAAAACCATCTCACAAAGGCTGCGGAGAAGCAAAGGCAGAGCATTGCCTGAGCAGTTGTCATTTTAGAGAGGGGGGTGAAGGAACGGCTGTGAAAGCTCATGGAGATGTGTCTGGCAGGAGTGGACCAATCCCTCTCTCAGCCATAGGAGCCCGTGCAGCAGCATGGATACCTGACATGTCTCAGCCCTGACCCCGCAGGGTGAACCACAGCTCAAGGGGAGAAGGAAGTGCTTTCATCTGCCCCATAGACATGACTGCAGAAAGCACTTTTGCTCCAGCCAACACTCAAGCCCTCCCATGGGTGCTTGTCTCCACACCACTGCTCCTGTCTTGGGCACAGCACCAGCATGCAGATTGAGTGGCTGTTCATCCCCGGGGTGTAACAAAGCCTTCATCAGTCCTGGGAAAGTCCTGTGGCAAGAGCATCAGGTGAGGTGGCGTCGGGGCTGGAAAGGTCAGAGGGATGATGTGGGGGAGGCAGGTCTCAGTGCGGGGCAGGAGGGAAGGGTGGTGAGACATTACAGCCCCAACGGGGCTGGCAGAGAGGTACACAGAGAAACAAAAGAGCACAGTAGGGACAGCAGTGGGAAGGGAAATGGTGGACAAGAAGCATGGGACAGGAGAAGCAAAGTGACATCTGAGCCAGACAGAGAGCTGGACCCTGGCCACCGACATGGAGAAGAAAAGGACTATGAAGCTGCTGGAGGGGAAAGAGTTGGTGAGGACCAGGAGGGAAGGAAGAAGGTGACACACAGCCTGTGGGCTTGGATTAGAGGGGGGATATGTGAGGCATTTGTGATGTAGAGAATCTGATTCACACCTTTGATGCAGCTGGTTTGATAGAGCTGGAAAGGAGTGAATAAAATGCTTGTTCTGATCTCCCGACAGGTGGAAAGCCAGTACCAAAGGGCTGCTGGCTCCAACAGAGACTAAATTGCTCTGAGAATTAGGATGCGATGGGCTGCTTTTCAAGGATCACAAGTCAAATTGGGCAATTTCCAGGTGGAAATCGAGTCTTTACTGTCTCCGATAAAACTGTTTCTCTGCGGCAGTGTTCTGACCCTGCTATGCTCAGAACTAAGGTGTTGCTCCTAACAGTAAGGAGCAGCAAATCTCTCCCCGGGGCTGGCAGGGGAGAGCCGGGCTGGTTTAGGAGAAGCCGTTCCAGGGGCTCTCTACAGGGCTGGGGCTTCCCCACCGCCCTGTCCCCAGCTCCGGTGCCAGCAATCTGGACACACTGCCCGTGCGCATCACAACAACAGGGGAGCGGTGCCAACTCCATCGCCTCCAGAAAGGTATCCCCATAACACCCAGCTTCACATAGGTTGTGCGGCGCCAGCAGGGTGTTCGGGGCTGCCGTGCCCCCCGCCCCGGAGCTCCGCGGCCGGCTCTCGCCAGGCGGCCGCCAGATGTCCCCGGAGCTCCGCGCAGCGCCCGCCGCGCTCGAACAGCCCCGCACAGCTCGAACAGCCCGAACAGCCCCGCGTTGCCGGCACCGCCCGCACAGCCCGGCACAGCCCGAACAGCCCCGCACAGCACGAACAGCCCCGCATAGCTCTGAATAGCCCCGCACAGTCCGAACAGCCCCGCATTGCCCGCACAGCCTGGTGCCCGTATGTCCAAATCGCTGAGGACGACTACGGTGCCCCAACACCCCACGGCTGGTGGTGGCTCCTCTAGTGTGAGCACGGCGCCGGCCCCGGGCTCTGAGCTCACCGAGCTAGCCGGGATGCACCTCGCCGTGCCCCTCAGGCACGAGAGATACGGCAAGGGCTCATCGAGCTGGCGGTGCGGGAAGGAGGAAGTATGGACGGTGATGGAAATAAAGCACATGGTGGTGTGGGTGGCTAGGTGTATAATTAGCAGGTTTGGACTCTCTCGAGATCCCTTTTCTTAAGCAGGAGATGAAAACAAGTAAATAAGGTGGCTGTCGGAAGTTTCTGCAGGCTGTCCTGTGTACGTGGGATCGGGGAAGAGAGGGGGCAGAGTACGGGGGCTGCTCCTGGGCCTGGCCCAGAGCTGGAGGGCAGTTGAGTGGCCATGGGGTGCCCAGCTGAGGCAGAACAGAGCGGGTGACCTGGCTGGTAGCACTGGGTCAGGGAAGTGGACCAGGACAGGATGAGGGATGGGCAAGTTCTGGAGGTTCCAACAGACACACTGGGATCGTCCTCTCAGCCTCAGAGCACTCCTGATGGGTTTGCAAACAACCTGCATCCCTGCAGCACCCTCAACAATAAGCCCTGGTGAGGAACTTTAAAGGGGTACATGACACCAAACAATGCTGATGGATTGCTCTCACCAGAGGCTTCTTCCCTTTCCTATATGGAAACCCAGCAGCATTGCTGGGAGGCAGTGGAGGTCAGAGCAATGACTCCCAGGTGTGGAGGCTGCTGGGACTGTCAGCATCTCCAGCCCTTTGAGGCATCAGCCAGTGAAGACAGCTTTGGAGGCTGTTGAGTTCTCATTGCTCATCTCAGCTGAAAAACACCAGTCCAGGGTCAGGGGAGACCAATTCCCCTGCCCGCCACAGCATCTAAATCACTGTCCTGGAGAAACATGAGCTCAGACTGGGTCTGGGCTTCAACCTCCTCTTCCTCAGCTCAGGACCACCCTAAGTCTGCTCTCTGAAGAGAGGGGTATTGACGTCCTGCCTCCAGTGTTGAAAACCTACTTAGAAATGTCCATGCATACAGAGCTACTGAGAGCCAAACTCACTGACACCTGGGCTCCAATGCTTCCAGCACAGAGGCAGCCCAACCCCTTGCTCGAGATCAGGCTCCTTGCTCAGAGTGCTCAAAGGGACAAAAAGTATCCCACTGGACAGCTCACAGAGGTCCTCCAAGATGTGTTTACTACCAAGACATTCTCTCTGCTGCTGGAAGGTGCACAAAAGCTCTTGCTGGCAGATTGTAATTTTGCTCATGGCTGATCTTCCTCTGCTAATGGCTACAGGCCTCGATTTCACATCAGGTTTTCTTCATCACTATTTATACCCAGTATTGAACTGAACACAGTGGTTATCCTAAATGGCTCCATGCTCTTCTCCAAGCAGGCACTTTCACCCATACCCTTTTCTCCACTTTCATCATCTCTACTTCAAGGCTCTTCTACTTCCATGAAGTCCCACAGGCCATTCACGGCTGCTGTTACCATGGGACCCTGCACGCCATCCTCCCCACAGACCACTCTGAGAGCAGCAATACCCTGTGCTGGAGCAGACCTGCGTCTCATGATCCCCTCCAGGACCAGCCCTGGTCCCCTTGGCCCTGCTCCCCTCGGCCCTGCTCCCCTCAGCCCAGCCTGGAACCACGTGCAGGTCTGGGCCCCAGGGATGATCTCTCTTCAATGTCCTGGCACCCAGCACAAAAATGGTCAGGCAGATGTGACCTGGCTTTCTTCCAGGAGAGAGACTTTCACTGTCTGAGACCAAAATGGGGACAGGGACCTAGCGCTCAAATTGGCAGCAGTTGTTGGGGGGACAGAAAGACGCCCTCCCCCTCACAGCTGTGGCTTGATGATAGAGCAGCTTAGCCACAGCACCTAACTCCATCCTCACATCTCCCCGAAAATCCCCCTCTTATCAATTGAAGCTGGCAATGTAAAGTGTCTGTTAAGGACTGTTCATTTATCTCTGTTTAGAACACATCCATACTTAAATGATTCATTAGCATCCTGAAGGCTAGCACAGGCTGGCACCCTGCTTTCCCCACTGCCCTGTTTATTTTACCCATGTCTCCCTGCCTTCAGCTCAGGGCTAATTTCCACCTTGCTTACTGTGTCCTGATTCTCCTGGGGATTCGCAAGGCTCCTCTGTAGTTCAGATGTTTAATTCATCTGCCAATGATCTGCTCTCTCTTTAAAAATGAACTTATGCTGTGGAGAAGACACTTTTCCAGTTTACTTTTCCAAACCCTAGGTTTCCAAAAACAGCATATATTTATCAGCAGCAAGCTGATTTCCTGGTCCAGCAAATAAGTGGATTGCTGCCTTCCCATCTGGCAAACATCTGCAGACCCAGATAAACTTCAAGGTGTTACAATTATTACTTGGGTCAAAAGGTGCAATCTAAACCAGATGTTGAGACTCTCTTCCGTATTCCAAAATTCCATACTGTCAAAGAACACTCAAGTGGAGGTGTGCCCTCTGAGTCTGAGGAGGGGCAGTTCACACTGGTTTATTCTATCATTGGGAATATGATGAGAGGAAGGGCAGCAGCTGCCCCCAGCCATCCCACAACCCTTGTCCATCCCACAGTATCAGACTCCAGGATCATGCAGAGGATAGTGCTAATTTTTCTTCCATATAGTATAGAAACAGCTGCTGCAAAACAATGTCACATTTTCTTTTCCATGACCTTGTCAGGTTGCCTTGCTTAGGTGCCCTCTGGGCTGCTCCTTCATTTGCTATATGGATGCATTCCCTTTCTTCCTGGCCCATTTCTCTTCCCAGCCCAAGTCACCACCTCCCTGGGACAGGACTCAGGTTGCTTCTTGCACCTATCCAGAGTCATAGTGTGTTGAAGGAGGCAGCTGTGCACTGGGTGAGCTGCAAAGTTAGTCGCTGGGCTGAGCGAGGACATTCTGCTCATGGTGTTGTGTGGGGACAAGCCTCAGTGTCACCCTATTGTCCTCCCCTGCCACCATGGAAGTCACAGAGAGCAGGAAGGATTTGCAGAGAAACCTCTGCCCAGCTCAGGAGCTGCACCAGTGTGGCTGTCACACATGGCATCCAATCTCTGATGTGCCTTGGGCCGATTTTTCACACCAGCTGTTGAGCTTCCAGACATATAGCTTGGGGACAAATCCTGTGACCAACTCTGGCTTTCAAAATATACCTGAAGTGTTTTACTTCAAAAGGGAGCTGGTTTAAGTGACACACCCAAAAAACACTGGGGATCATTGTAGCCTTCCCTTCCAAGCTGGTTTGGTTTGCTGCCTTTTTCACTTGACAGAGAAACAGCAACAGAAGGACAATTTGGAAGAAACCTGTAATGGATTTTTTTCCCCTCTCTAATGCTGTGCCTTGGCCCTTCACTCAGAAAAGTCAATCATTTGCCCATCTCCAATTCTACAAACAGAGAAATTCTGTCTGAAGACCTTGCCTGAAATTACCACCCTGAAAGCAGCAATGGAGTCACAGCTCCTGCAGGTGGTACCTGCCAGTTGCAGGCTCAGGTCCAGGGCTGTAGAAATTAGGCAGAAAAAGGAAGGCAGAAAGGGCAGAACTTTGGTGAAGTTAAAGACGGTCCTGGAAAGATGTGAGTACATCCCAACACAAGCAGAAGGGCTGTGAGGGGGGCAGACAAACAAAAATGGCCTGAAGTGCCCATGCCCATGCCAGGGACCCACAGACTGCTCTGCTATAAGCTCCCGGTTCAGGCAGGATTGGCCCCTTTGAGGCTTGTTCCAGGGAGCTTGTAGGTGGTAGAGAGGGATTTTAATGGCCAAATTTTTGCTGAGTACTTGGTCAATTCTCTGCAAGTGATGGTGATGTCTGCAGGCTGGGTTGAGGGCAGGAAGGAGTTGGGTACCATGCAAAAGCAGGGATCTGCTGAACAAATTCACTGTGCTAGAGCTGCAGCAAATTACTCATTCTTTAATAATGGTGTTTATTACCTGCCTCTGACAATGGTTCAGGAAGACGAAGTGAAGTGGATTCAGCTCCCCAAAGCTTTAGCTCTGCCAGCCGTTTTTATGACACAAGAAACTTTTGCCAGAGAAATGCAGTCACTGCATTTTGGCTTGGGTAATTTCTTCTCCTGACAATCTACAAAGTAACCAGCAACCATTCCTCAAAGACTAAAGCTATTTTTTTTCCTGGTGTGTGGCAGGCAGGCTCAGACCCCAATTCTCTGGTTATCCCTGGTATTTATATAGCGCTACCCTCCTCCTGAGAAAAAGGTTTTTACTGGTGGCAGATCCCAAGCTAATGAAAAGGGAATTTTTCTTTTTCAGAAGCAAAGGAAGCAGCCCAGTAAAATGGGTTTTGGGAGGGCAGCATGGCTTTTGTGAAACCTGCAGCAGCTTCGGAGAAGGAATTATAAACAGGCACTGGGTAGAGACGGAAAGTGCTTCCCCTTGAAACTCCTGAACGAGTGGCTTTTTCCCCCAGACACAAAACGGGAGGGCACCCTCAGGGCACTGGGGAGATGGTGCTGCTCGGGGAGGTCGTGTCGTTGCCACAAGTCACGGCACCGTCAATAGCCGTACCCACCGAGGTCCCCGGGCTGCTCCCCTGCCCAGCTGCATCCCAGGGATGGCCGGCACTGGCGTGGCTCCCGCCGGCTGCTGAGGCTTCTCAGCAGAAGGAAAACCAGCCCCAAACTTCAGCCGGCGGCTGAACTGCCACCCGGGGAGGGAGTCCCGATGGCAGGCTGGGTCCAAGGTGTCATTGCAATTGCCCCGGCACATCTGGCCTCCAAAACTTTGGTTGAAATCCTTACATTTTGGCCACTCCAGAGCCTCCGACAAGGTAATTTGTCCTCGTTTGTCCAGGTTGTAACCTTTCATCTTTACATCCCCCAGTATATTTTCTGACCCCGCTGGGGCCAACTCGAGCTGGGCGCGGGGCTGCCTTTCCCTGGGGACGTGCTGCCATCCCACCGGAGCAGCCTGGGGACGCTGGGGACGAGCTGCCGGACCCCCGGGAACGCCGGCCGCCCGGGTGCCGGCGGGGGTGCCCCCACCCGAGAGCCGTACGCGGGTCCTTACCTGCGTGTCGGGGAAGGGCTCACCCGCCGAGTTGGAGCCCCGGCGGCGGGAGCGGAGAGGCGGCGGCTGGCATGACGG
>VZTJ01000383.1:3173944-3211969 GCA_013397795.1 Orthonyx spaldingii
TGCGGCCGGACCCACCGCGCTTCCCCTCCGCGCCCGCGGAGCCGCGCTCGCCCGCCGCGGCGATCAGCGGCTCGAGGGCTGGCGAACGGGAGCCGTGCCGCTGCTCCCGACGTGACTGCTGCTCCTGCTGCCGCCGAGAACACGGCACAAACTCTCTCCTTTCTCTTCGGATCGCTGCATTTCCCAGGGCACAGCCCTTCCCACTCCCCCAGCAAGGGAAAGACCCAGTGCCGGCGAGCGGAGTTTAAAGGAAAAGGATAAAAGCGATTTCTCGCTGCCCGAGCCGGTGCTGAGGGGACAGGCAGCCCGGCCTGGGGGCTGCACCCCAGGGACAGCCAGCTCGTTTGCTGGCTCAGTGAGGTATTTTTCTGCGCTGCTCCGTAAGGACCAGGGTGGAAGGCTGGTTTGCCTCACGCACATCTGGGCATCGCTCCGATTAGTGGAGTTAACCCGCGTTTGCACCAGCACGGCAAGAGTCAACAGCACAGCCCCAAGAGCCCCTTCTTCCTGTGCCCATTCCCCCCCATACCCCCAAATGTCCCGGAGAGCCCGTGATGCTCCCTCACGCTCCGGCAGCTCCCTGAGCCCTGCACCGATGCCCTGCTGTTCCTAAATTCCCCAGATGTCCCCCTAATAGTTTTCCCCGCCTCAGGAGCACACAGCACAGAGACGGCTGTTGGCAGATACAGAGGCGGCTGGAGCTTGGTCTAGCCAGAGCGACCTGCCTGACCGGCAGAGAGCTGCCTGCGTTCACCCATCCTCAGTGCTGCTTTGCCAGAGCAGTCCGTGACAGGCAGACCCAGGTGTGACCCACAGCCACCCGTGTCCACCAGCAGTACTACCCAGTTGTCACCCTCTGCAGCCCACACTGAGGCTCCCTTGGGACCATGCTGTGTCTTCTCGGTACAACGTGACTTTCTGAAGGTCCAGGCTTGTCAGCTTGTCTCTAACACCTCCCAACTTCTTTCAGGAGCTGAACTGACAGCTTGATGGGCTTTGTACCAGGGCAGCTGGGTCTCAAGGTCCCATTACCAGAGGGGCTGGGGCACTGGCTAGGGAAGGAGATGGGCAGGGCAGCCTCCCCTCTGCTCCAGCTCTCAGATAGCTGCACATCTTTCCAGCAGCAGCAGAGACACCCTTTTGCAAAGCTAAAAGGGCTCAGTTATGTTGGCTAAGAACAGGACTGAAGTGCATGTGTTGCCCAAAGAAGCAGTGACAGGTGGCCAGTTTTTCCTCCCTGGGGATTGTCTGTGTGTCCCACTGTTGGCAACCCCCAGCAGGTCCGGGGAGGATTTGAGCCTAGAATGCCAGCACAAGGCTGAGGGCCTCAACAGGGAAGCTGTCTTTGAGGATGTCAGCCAGAGCACAAAGGCTGCTGCTTTGTGCACAGAGCAATCTTCATGGGAAAACAGGTCTCTGTGGCCAGATGCAGCCAGCATAGCTTGAGGGGAATCTAAGAAGGAAATAGTTGTCCCCATGTCCACTAGGGAGTGGGACAGACAGGAAAGGGCTAGGGGTGCAGTAAAGGAAGTTTTGCATCTCTGCCATCCTAGGTCTATCAATCCAGATTAGAAAAATACTTTGGAAGCGGCCTCTGGATGTGACTTGGGACACAGGACAGAGCGGATGACTTGTAGTGGTTCCTTCAGCCCTGATGAGTCCAACTCCAGCAAAGCCCCAGCAGGTATGAAGTAAAGAACTGGCCATGCACACCTCAAGATGCAGAGTGTGTGTGGGGTGAGCTGCAACCCTGTGAGGAAGCAGAGGAGTCAGTGGGACTTGCTGTCGCATGGGTGGGAACAAAGAGGTTTGGTGGCAATCGTCTTCCCCGAGTGAAAGTTCCCATAAGGGTTCTGTTCATGTCCTTGGAAGCTCATGGGGATGTGGTAACCACTGACTGCTCCCTTCCCAGTCCTGCTGTTTGGCTCAGTTGTGAGACCCCATGCAGCCCTGTCCAGCCAGCATGGGGTAATTAAAGGCAAAGAGGCCTCATTCCACAAGCACAGCCTCTTGGCAAGGATGGAGGGGCTGTGGAGGTGAAGGGAAGCAAGATAGGCTCAAAACCCCATCTCTCCCTGTCCTGGGGGAGCGTGAAAGAAAATCTTGGTTGCTGGATGAAGCATTTTCATCCATGGCTTGCCGAGGCCCAGAGAGCTTCCTTGGCTTTAGCACATGCAGAAGGCTGGGACCATGGAGGATAGCTCACAGAGGGAACACTGCTACCATGGTGTGTGTGCGTGGTCACCTCCACCACAGCTGTCCCTGCACAGTTCCAGCCAGCTCCTTCCATCGGCTGGGTTTGGCCGCTCCATCCTTCACCAGAGGCACACATAGCCCTGGATTAATGTGCAGGTGCAGCAATTGCCTGGAGGGGCAGAGGATTAGCCCTCACCAACTTTTACAGCTACGCTGCTTAGCAGCAGAGCTGCAGGACTGTTTCTCCTGCTTTAACAGTGAGAGGTGACATTAGCATCCCAAATCAAAGCCTCTCTGACCTCGAGCAGCTCTGAGAGAAATGTATGCATACATAGATATGTACATGCTTGTGGAGGTATGGTAAAGATCAGCCTAGGTGATGTGGTTTGGGGCTATGCTTTTATAATCACAGCCATTCAGTCCAGGTTTGAGATGGACAGTGTCCCTGGGAGGTGACATGAGGCAAAAGGCTGTGTGACCTAGAAGAGTCAGCCAGAGATAAAATGCTTCTGGGGCACTGAGGATAAGCTGCCAGTTGTAAAATTTCCTGCCCAGAAAAAGAAAGGGGACAGACTCTGAAGGGAATGTAGCAAAATGCACAGAGCCTCCCACTCCACTGGAACTTCTTGTTGTATTTATGCATCCGCTGGGATGAATTAAATGAAAATGGATATCAAAATGGTCCTTTGCTCTCAGCTGCAAGGGAGACTCTGTTGAGAACCCATCCAGCAGAAGGAAATGAGATCTCATTACATTAAATATTAGCTGATGCACTATCCCATTGGACTTGTTATACAATCCAAATGATGCACCTCTTCAAAAAATAATTAGAAAAAATGTTGCTGGAGACATAAAACACAAGAGGAAAAGGCTATACTTGTATTTCAGGCCTGCCTGGCATGAGAAGGTGTGGTTTTGTTTTTGGTTATGTTCTCTCAAACATTAAAATCTGCCTGCCAATACGTTCTGGGCTTCACATGCTTCATTTAACTACAGACATAGCAACAGATAAATATGCCATGACAAATTTGGTAACACTACTTTATTGACAGCCAAAAAAACTCCCAGATCACTCAAGACTAAAAGCCTGAACTCCTGCCAAACAATCACAAGCAAAGTGCTGAAAGATTTCGCACCAGAAAGGGACAGACACTACTAAAACACCCAAAAACTGGAAGACCTCTGCAAAGATGAGGGCTCACCTGCAGAGCATCCTCAACGAAACAGAAATAGAGAGTGAAAACACAATGAAAGGGAAACAAACCACACTTGAGATGACTGGTCATTGCTGCTCAGGCAACTGCATCAGTAGGACCAGAGGACATCAGGCAGGACCCACCTGTCAGAGGCACCCAGTTCACCTTGTGCCGGCAAAGTATATGGGGGGATTTGAAGTACCTATTTATGATGGCTGAGGGGAGCACCAAGCAGATTAAAGTTATATTTGCAGCTATTAAAATGATCAGATTAGTGAAATCTAGAGATGAGAGAGAAGCTTCAGAGGGAAGAGCCAAAGCTAATTAATTGGGCAGCGTGATGGGAGAAGAAATTAAGCGTGGACAAGGGGAAGGTAAAACATATTGGAAGGAACAATTTCAATGCTTCATAATCACTAGTGATTTCTAAATTAACTGGAAACATGAAGGCAAAAAAATTATGTGGGTGTATCTGTGGACAATAGAGCAAAAACCATCTGGTTAATGTACAGTGGTGAGGAAAAAAACCCTGAACAAGCTGTCAGATTGCTTTCATAGAGGGATACAGAAAATAATAAAAATATTACAGTACTGTGTTGGTAATGACTCAGCTGTTATGGATAAATTGGGGTTTTTCAATTAGAAGACAGATTCAGATCATTTATTTTGAAAAATACGGTTAAAAGAACCCAAGTCTTCTGTAAAAGTGAAGCATTAAGCCCTGGAGGGCAGAATGAAGTTTTTTAATTGTTTGTAAGGAAGTCTGGCCATTTAGGAGGTAGCAGTAAAGAAGGCATAAGATGCAGTTCCCCTACAAAACATAGCACCCAGCATCAGATCTTGTCAGGACTCTGATATGATGCGATTAGCACCTGATAACACAGATAACTCCAACTTCACATGTAGTTAAAGCTCCTGAGAAGCCTGTGTCTGCAATATATTTGATCAGCATCCTTCTGGAATTAGCACCATTTCCCTCTTTCTTAGCAAACGTTGTCTGTTGAGGAGGCTGGAGACTAAAATGCTTCAGTGCAGTAAAATCCACAGGGAATCCCTTCCTATCCCTCCCTTGCTCCCCATCACCCACAGCCGTGAGTGGCTCATGTAGCCATGTAAAAAGGGGTCCTCCTACCCCTTGTCAGTGGTGCTGGAGCAGTATTCAGGGGTCAGGCACTTTTCTTTGGCACACGATGGATGGAGGAAGGAGGTACTTTTGGAAAGCTGTTCAGAGCACCTGAATTCTGCAGTAATTAAGCTCCCAGTTGACATGCTGTGAATAGACATTCAGTGTGACCTTTTCCTTGCTTCAGCTGTGAAATTTTGCTGCATACCTAAAGTATGTGGCAGAATCTCCAGCTTCTCACAGCATAAGAAACTCCCATTCTACTGGATCGTTGCCTTGGGAGGACAGGACATGGAGGTCATTATGGAAAAGAGCAAGTCCTTATGAAGGTAAGAGACTTCCGTGAATTCCAAATGTCCCCATCAGAGCTGATGTTCCTTGAACAGAGCCAACTGAGGTGTAGGCTGGGAGAGCAAGGGAGCAGTGTGGGATTTTCAAGGATATGAAGGGGGTAAGGAGGGAGAAGGAGGTGGTGTGTATGGGTGCAGTCATGTCATCTGCGGGATATGTTCAGGGAAACAGCAGACATCTGGAGGACAAGTGGGATACGGAAGGGAACCCTGTGTGCTGTCTAGCTGTTTTGCATTGCTCTGGAAAAGCAAAGCAGCTCTAAACCCAGAATAGCTGTTCCATATGCTTTGGCTGTTTTCGCCCGCAGCCAGAGCTTTGTGGTAAATCTGGCCACAAAAGATAACAGTCTCTTAAAAATGCTGAGCTGGTGGGACTGCTTGTCTGCCATGGATGACCTCAGAACAGCCCTTCCAGCCTGATTCACTGGGATGCTGCAACTGTTGAAAGTAAAACTCAGAGTTATGAAGAAAATTAAGGGGAAAAGCCACACAACCCCAAATCTGTACTCCCATGTAGCCTGTAACAAAAAAAGCTCAGTGAACTTCAGCTGTAAAAATGTAGACGTGCTTGGGACAGGGCAGAGTGTTTGAGGCCTGTCTGTGCACTTCTGCATCCTATTATGTTGAATCTAAGTCATAAACTGAAGACTTCACTTTGACATAATTCTTCCCAAGAATAGAAGTCTGTGACATGTGGTTGCCTGGCAAACCTGCCCATCTCTGGTTGTGAGAGAAGTGAGGTCAATGGCTGACAGACATGATCCAGCCTTCCTCTTATCAGTGCTGGTTCTGCTGCTGGTACAGACTGCTGCCACTAGTCCCTAGGGCCTTGGAGGGCATGGAGCAAGTAGCAGGATTGAGCCATGTTTTGAGAGGATATGACAAAGAGAAAACTCCTCGTGTCCCACAGCTGGCTTTGAGCCAACAGGGTTCACTCCTGTTCTCTCACAAGGGCCTGGACTGTGGTGCTTCACTTCATTAAAGGTTCTTCTGCTTACTGTTTTTTTTCTGTTCCCTCTCATTTTTCAGAGTTGTCCTGCTCTGCCACGTTGAGCAAGGATGTGTTCCAGCCTGTGCATGTGGGGACATGGACAGCCACTGCAGCTGGGGACTCTCAGACTGTCTCCATCCTGTTATGCAGCTGCAGAGGGTTTAAGTCCAACCCCAGGAAATACAACTACTACCTGATGTGGCCACCACTTGCATGACAGCAGGTCTCCTGCTGACTAATTGCTTAATAAACCCTCTTTAGAAGCTGGCAGAATGATCCCTGGGGACCTCCTTATTCAGTTATTAGCAGGAGGCAATGCCTCTGGAAATGAAGCTTTACTTCATTTTACAAATGATGCTGTTGAAGACCCAGATGAAAGGTGGGCAGCAGGGGTAGGATGAAGATATCAGGGAGCAACTGTGTGAGCACCACAGGGACCTTCCCCCTTTGTGCTCAGTCCCTTGCTAGCTCAGAGGGGCAGCGGTGGGCTGCATCCCTGTCTTTGAGATCCTGTAGTCTCCTGCAGACCCTTTAGGATCCTTCTGCCCTCCCCTGGGGGCTTGTGCTCGAGTCCTGAGCAGTTGAGGGCATCCTCCACTTCATGGCTGTAGTGGAGAGCAGACCTCGCACCAGGGCAGCCTCCTGATGCAACACCCTGCACACAGACCTGCAAATCTCTTGGTTTCTCCTTGTTTTCTCATTTCTGGTATCAAATCTCTGAGAAACTGGCTGTGAACATATTAAGGAAATTCAACTCGGCAAACAGGGACAGAAGGACTTTGCCCCCCAAACGCTTAAAAAGTATTGAAATTCACTCGAATAAGCAAAAAGAAAAAAATGACTGAGCTGTCACACATGAGGCACATGAATCATCTTCAGGGAGGAAAGCAATTCTGGCGATGTCTGGGCTTGAAGTAACTGTAGTTAACATTATAATGACTCATACCACATATGCGTCATATCGTTTTTCATTAAGAGCTGCGTTCTGATGTCCTGTGACTAACTGGAAGCTGGAATTGTGCTCCCAAAGCTTTGGGATGGGAACTTACCTTTCTCATAAGTTCTGCCTTAGTGTCAAAGGCATTATCAGCCTTCAAATATTAAAATAACAACAACAACAACAACAACAATTCTTAGATCAAACACTTCATTCAAGTGACAAAATGCAATGGGCTTTGGAGCTGTCATCCCCAGAAATGCCATGATTTTAATAGGGAGAAAATGGATAAATTGAGGGCAGGCACCTCCAGAGAGGTCATTCTTCTACTCTCAGCTCATTAATATCAAACCAGGCTCTTCAGCCCATTTCTGATCTTCAGACAAGGGCAAAATTTCCATTTTTTTCTCTCCACAGAAAGACCTTGAATTCCTTTTCTATAACCCTATGACCCCCTCAGCATCCTCCCAATAAATTATTTGATGTGCAAATCTGTGCTAGTCAGGCATGGACATCAGCTCCTGCAGCCCAAGCCGCTCAGCTGACATCACCCAGACCAGCCTGTGTGTCACCAAGCCTCTGTTTGTCTGTACTTGCCAGGGACCAGAGCTAGCACTGACCCTTCACCCTGCCAAACAGGGCTCTGGAGGCTGGAGGAGTTTGGGGTGTCAGAGGTGAAGGGGTAATGTTGCACAAGAGATGCAATACAAAGATGGATGGGTTGGGAGCAACAAATGCAGAGGGTTAAAGGAATGAACTAGTGACAACTCATTGAGGACAACCTCAATTTTTTGAGGGCAGAAGCTGTAGTTTTTGTGGGTGGGCTCAGTCCATTACACTTTGCCAGGGAAAGTGTCAAGGCTCTGGGATGATGTCAGCTCCTCTGGTCAGGCCAGCCTTCTCCAGCATTTAAGTCTTACTGTTGCCCCATGAGGTCAGTCAGGCTATTTTGGGGGTTGCTTGCAGTCTGTTGGGGTGGGTCTGAAGGACAGCGAGCACACCCAAGGCAATGCTAATGGACCACTGCCTCTGTTCCAATGACAAAATGCTCAAATTATATCAAAATTTGATGAGTGGTGGGATAAAATTGCCAGAAAATGGGAGGTGAAGGTGAGGAGATCCCCAGGAACAACCTGCCACAGGGAAAAATGGGAGAGATGTAGCTCTGGAATATGAGCCAAGGATGCACTGAGCTGCCAGGGGAACAGTTTCAGGCTCCTACACCACAGCTATGTTTTGATGGTAGGATAGCTCCAGTTCCCAGAGGGCTGCCATGGGCTTTGAAGCACAACTTGTTGGCCATGGTTGCCTTGTTTTTGTGCTGGTAGAGTTACCACACCTATTCAGGGATGGAGTCCTCTGTGGGGGATTACAATGAGCAGTCCTAAAGCGACTGCTGGAGCCTGCAGAAGGTGACAGGCTGGATACCACAAGAGGTTGTTCAGAAACCTCTGTGTAGCTGGGAAGTACCCTTCCTGCTCAGATCTGCCCTGGGACAAGGCTTTGAAGAGATGGGTGACAAAGCCTGGTGTGCAGCAGCAGCAGATGTGCTATAGCAAGATGGACTTCCTATGGATGTCTGTGGAGTCTCATGTTCTTAGGGCAATGGCTTCTCCAGGCTCTGGACCCTGCTAAATCTTGTGCTGTCAGCTTAAAACCACTTTTCATAACTAAATTGTCCTCCAGCATAATGACAACATCGAATCTGGGCGTGAGCAGAGTAGCTGAGGGCTATGCTGGAGTTACTGTATCAAACTGCAGGAAGAGAAAAAACACAATCTGGAAGATACCTGTGGTGCTAAACACACTTTACCCTCCTATCTGAAGATACAGATCAGCCAAAAAGATTATTATCAAACTTTACAAAATATACCACCTATGGGCTGAAGGAAGCAAGAGAAAGTGCATCTCAAAGGGTAATATTTATACAAAAAGTGATGAACTACAAAAATAAGTGCTTACATTTGAAACTCCCTCTCAATCATTGCAGCGGGACAAGGACAGTACTCTCTCTGCTGAAGAGCAAGTGCTATCATGGGTGGAACTGATGCACCATCTGAAATCCGTAGCAGGCCAATAATCATTCACATCAGCTGCTGAAATACCTTGTAGAGGCTAGATTAACAGGAGGAAGTCTTACAAACCTTGGCAGGTGAGATTCAGTCATATAAATTGCCCATTCAGCTTTGCCTCTGAAAGCCCAGGACATCTCCGAAGCTGGACTTGTGACAAGGCTGCGGCATCTGCAAGTATTTTGGTACGACACTGAGTCAGACTAGCTCCAAAGTACCTTCACAAGCAGGCAGGCCATGGTGGGGAGTTTGACTCAAAGAAGTGGACAACATATTTGTTTTCTTGTGGCTGCTTGGTTGTAAAAGCAAACTGTGCACAAAGTCCATACAGCTGCTTAATTTTTATTTGGGTGCCTTCTCAGGGTTATAGATTTAGCTGTATCATTAACTGCCTCAACCTCAGACTAGAGATCATTTATAAACAGGAAAGTATTTCAAGTGTTGAATGTGCCAGGCTATGACATAAATGGGTATAGTTTGGAGGGACTGTGCCGTAATCAATTGACTTAAGATACTGTTACCCGTGAGACACTTACAGATGCAATCTCATAAACACATTTCTAAAAGGTGAGAATATGAAATAAAAATGTTTTACAAGCCTCTCTCTCCTGGATGCATTTCTAATACACTATTTCCAATACAAACCCATCAGCACAAATGGCATCATTGCAGCTCCGAAGGCCTGCCTGCCTGCCCGCCCTTTTCCTTCACCTCCCTGTACCAGCCAGTGAGACCCACATGTGCAGCCCTGTGGGCTTTGGCCAGAGCTCTGGGCCTGAGCAGGTACAGCCTGAGCACCAAAATGACCATGTAGCTTCTGGATTCAGGTGTCCCAGCCAGGGTCATCTCATAGCAGCATGTCCAGGACGTGTGGCTGGACATCATTCCCTATTTGCAGCATCTCTCAGTGGTCCAAAGGTCCCATGCTTTCAAAAATAACCTTCTGCTCCAGACTGATGTGCCAGCTTTGCAAAGTTGCTCTGATTTGGCTCTTCACAACCGAGTACCATTACCGTGCACTGCACCCCATACTAGTGTGCTTTCAAAGCATCAGGGTCCTGCAGCATCTCTGCTGGCTCTGGAAACAGGGAAAGTGGGGGACCAAAGTGCATTCTATTTGTTTTCAGCCAGTAGTGCATTTTGCACAGGCTTTACCCTGATTTACTGCACCCCCTGATGACTATGCAAGAGCAGTAAACATCCACATGGCCATTTCGCTCAATTATTGTAATTCCCTCTCCACAGGGCTTCTCCATTGTGCCTTGCAGGTTGTTGTGGAAGCAGCAGCACACTGGCTTACTGGCTGGAGCTTCATTATTATATCATCTTCACTTCTGCCACCTGTAAAGCAGTGGATTTATTGACTTGGTCTCACTATTCCCTAAAGCCTTCATCAATATGTATTGTGGATGTCTTAAAGTCCCATTCTCCATCCACACAGGAACTGCCTGCCAAATCTTGTCAAACCCCTGTCCTCACCTTAGCCTCCTCTGCTCTTTCAGCGGTGCTGCTATAGAAAGAGAAGGGTGAGGCCCTGAAGACACTGCACGATTGGTATTATTCTCATTTCTCACCCAGCTGCAATGTAATTTGTAATGGTAATTACTGAAGTAATTACCATTTTCTAACACCCAGAAACGTCAGTGACAGGCAATATGCTGGCAGCAGGCATTGCATGGACATGAAAAAAGGAAATGTAGAGGGCATATCTGGGATGCTGCACATAACAGCACAAAGCCAGCCTCAGCAAAAATGCCTTTGGGAGAGCTCGGAGCTAGAGTGGTCAGGAGACTAGGAAGAATGATCAGAAGCTAAACAGAAAAGAGAGGAAGGATAGAGGATGAAAATTAGGGAGGTGAGGATGAGAAGTTCAAACCTGTTTCAGGAAGAAGCCAACAGAGAGAAAGCCATTGATATCACATCCTAGACACAGAAGCAGGAGCCGTTGGGCGTGGGCTGAAAAAGGCAGAGATAAAAGAGCATGGTTGGGAGCTGTAAAGCAGAGGCTATCAAAGCATGGTTTTAACCAGCACCTGATTAGGGCTGGAGTTGTCCATGCACTGGAGCAAGCCAGACTCCAGAAAGGCCAGGCACAACAGATTGGCACAACTTGGACACGAGCTAGGTGTGCAAGGAGAGGGATGAAGGATGAATGAAGGTCCTCACTCCATGTTCAAGCTTGGGTCGCAGTGTGAGGACCATCATCACCAGGAGAATGTTGCCCTGCTGGTATGGTAGCTTTTTAGCATTCTCCTTGCCATCCTGTTTTTCCCTCCTATTCTGCACCATCTTCTTTTAATTTGCTCATTAAAGGGAGCTGAGTTATTACAACAAATTGTGGCATTTTCTCTTTAAACCTGTGGAATAGCTAGAGCCTTGAAATTGTCCTGAAGTCTAATGGGTAGACTCCTGGCTCAAATGAATTATTGGCAAGCTTCCCACTGACTCTTGCAGAGCCAAGATTTCACCTCAGATGGAGCCCATCTTTCAATTAAAGGTATTACACTTAATATTCATAAAAATTCTGTCTAATCCTAGCTTTACAAGCGGCAAACCCTGAAATTCATTGTGAGTTGTATAAAAAGCACAAAGGACCAGTAAAGAAAAGTGCCTTAGTTGAGAGGCTAAGGAATGCCACCTTAAACTGACCTTGAATTGGCCAGATCTGAGAAGTGGGACAACTTGATGCTGGAGCCCACTGGGAACATGACCTTCCTGGGTGTGAGTGGCTACAGAGCTGAACATGACCTTCCTGGGTATGAGTGGCTACAGGGCTGGTGGGAACTCATCCAGCTCCCCATGGTTTTGCTCTCATAGCTCCTTGCCTTTTCCAAGTATCCCAGTGCTGAGGCAGAAGAGGGCAGGTGAAGGAGACAGCACGGAACTACAGATGCTATGAAGTGCCCAGTTAATGTCTTTGATTCACCCTCTCTTCTTCCCTCAACCTTCTTCAGGTATCCATTCACACAGACATGATCTTGCTCATGGGTGCTTCCCCTGGCTGCCATCCCCAGCAGCTCAGCCCACAGCCATACTGTGGTCACAGGGCAGTCTGGCCTCTGTGATCCTGCAGGGCTCACCTTTGCTATACTAGCCTGTGTTGTGTCCATCTGCCATCCTCTAAAACCTCTCCTAGAAAAGCCTTGAAGGAGTGCAGCCATCAGTGGGGAGCAGCTGCTGCCTCTTCTGCACAGAGGGAGAAACCAACAGTTGTGCTTGTCCAGGGATCTGGTGGTGATCATCCACCCATTGCCACTCTTTGAGGCTAGGGATGCAAAGGACACTCCATGCTCATGAGGGAGATAGCCCAGCTCCTCACCAGATGGGGGGGCTGTCACAGGTGACCTTTCCAAGGACCTCAGCTGCATCCCTGACACTGGGATATCACAGTATCTACCTAGGGAGCTGTGCTGGTTCTCAACCTCCAGGCTGGAAGCATGCCAGACACTGGATCCACCTCACAGACTGCCAGCAGACTTCAATGCCTGTGTGAAAGAAGGGTAAGGGTGACAGGCAAACATGGGAGCCATCTCAGCTGGCTGCTGCCCACCTTCCTCCAGCATGCTGCCTGCCTTCAGCTAAGCAACTAGGTGCAGCTCTTTCCTCTTCGTGGCACTTTGGCCTCTGCTTGCAGAGCAGGAGGTCACCCAAGAAGCACCAAGAAATCCAGAGGCCGCCATATTCCTGAAGAAAGCCAGCCTTGGTCTTGCACTTCACTCAATGAGACCCTTCATCCCCACCACAGCCTGCACTTCACTGCATGTCTGTGCAAAGCCCCACAGGCTGCTTGTGACTTACTGTTGGCATCTGATGGTGCTCTGGACTTCAAATCCAACACTCACCAAGCCATTGAGAGAACACCCCAAGAAGTTGCCCAAGGATTTGCTGTTACCTGCCTGGAGAGGCAACCCCTTCTGGTGGGGAGCAGGCAGCTGAAAGGGAGAGCCAGTGCATACAGCCCTGATGTTAACTCTGGGATAAAAAATCTACTGAAAGGAAAAAAACATCTTGGAGGCTGGAAGAGGGAGAAATGAAATAGAGGAAGCTGGCCAGGTGAACTCTGCAAGGACCACAGCACAGCAGGAGAGACGAGTGTTTCTCCAGGCCAAAGACTGGGATCAAGTCACAGGGTTAGAAACATTTGGTCGAAAAGCTAATGAGTTGCCTCAGTCAGGATCTGAATCCCAGATATCATAGTATTTTCTGGCCCTCAGATGTGAACCGAAGTGCCTTGGGTCTGTCCTTTGGTCACTTTAATTTCAGTGTAGGCATCCTAGATTCTCTGCTTGTGTTTATAGATCCTGTAATTTCGTATGCATTTTCATGAGGCTCATATAAATAAAAAGTATTTCTTCATCAAATAAGTATCAGTGCATTATTCACAGGCTGCAGCTGTAGGTGGTTGCTTGACCTCTGTGAGAAGCCCTGGTTTAATACATGCTAGACAAACAATTTTCCACTGTCTCTTGTGTTTCTCTGCATCTGTTAGTTCCTTTACTTTTATTTCTAAAGCTGTCCCATCAGACTGAATGACTCCTAAATCCCTGTTCACTCTCTCTCTGCATTCTGAAACCCAGATTTAACCCTAGGAGGGCTACTGTTGTCTGAAGCCAGAAGGAAGGCTGCCAACAGTCCCTGCTTCCTCTTCTCCCAAACATCACCTGCTTTTCCCAGCTGTGAAATATGTTGGATTAAATATATTATGTTCCCTTGGCCGATAACCCATCAGTACTCCTGAACACCAAGGAAGCAGCCAGCTTCTGCTTCTTCCAGCTAATTCCCTGTGAACTTCTCCTGTCTCCCCTGTTGCCCTGCCAGATTCTGTTTCTAAACCAGCACACTATCACTCCCTTGTCCCTCTGTTACTCTCAAAGTCTGGCACTGTTCCTCCTTGTGCTCCGTTTCTTAAACTGCATCCATAATTTGCTTATTTCTTCCTCTCTACCTTTTCTTGCTTTCTTCTTCTAGCCTCTCCCCTCTGCTTTCTCCTTACTTCTATCTCTTGGTAAATTGTATACTGTCATTTACAACTATAATGGTGATGAAAGAGCCGAGATGTGAAAATAACAGGCATCTGTTTCCTATCTGTCCCTTCCCTCCTCCCCTCACACTCCAGGCATATTTCATTTTTCTGGGTCTCCTACAGCCAGAGCAGCAGAGATCCAGCCTGCCCAGGGAGCATCCACATCATGCTGGCGGATGCAAAAGTGATGAAGGGTGTGAGAAAGGGCCAGCTCCCCTGGCTAAGCTCCTTTGGGAAGCTGTGATATTACAGCTGGAGCAAGGTGAGGGCTGGCTTCGGAGTGCTTTCCATCCAGCCATTGCCAAGTGCTCTGCAGTGATAGGCAAATTGCTTTATCTCTGTGACACAGATGGAGCAGTTGAAACAAATCATTGGGCTCTGTAATGAGTGAGAGGGACACAAGCGGAGTGCTTTCCCTTTATGCTATGATGGAAAACATCACTCAAGGGGCCTGGCCCCAGGGACCAACCATCATTGGGCTTGACTCTCCCAGTGGGAGCAGTAACAAAATTTTCACTGCAAATCTGGAATCTGCAATGTGAAATTCAGCCTAGACTTCGACACTCTTCTGCTTCCAGCTTGCTGTTGAGGTGGCAGAGGGATGACTCACTGGGAGCCCATGCCACGGCTGGACCTTGGCCACAGCATTCTGCCTGCTGGAGGAAGCTGAGGGGAGCAGCCCTTTAGTGGGGAATCTGACAGAGCAAATGAACACAGCAATGGATATCACCCTGGCATAGCAAATGCCATGACAGGCAGGCATAGCTCACACAGCCTCACAGAAACTCCCACCTTCTCATTAGGTAGACCCCAGGGAATACATACATTTATTAGAAGTTGATCCAAGCAGTCCCTGGACAAACCCAGTCCATCGTCTCACCTTGGCCATAGCTACAGGTTAGACCCACAGAGCCACCAGCTCTGCTTCTGTTCATCCTGTTTTACTTGCTTTAAAGGAGGGGATTTTAGTTACCTCTCCTCTTCAAATGTTTTTTCCCTGTCCCTCTTCTTGAAATACCTGCACCTGTTCTTACAGTGCTTGTCTCATTCTCACTGATCTCAGTAAATCAAGCAGGTAACCAACTGTTGGCTGAGCATAACCATGCTGGAGATGCTTTTCCTGTAGTATAAGCTGTTTCAATAAGGTAATGAGAAATTAGCCAAGCGTTCATGAACAGATGCTCTTCCTTCTGAAGAACACAGGGCTCACTTCATTGTTTGAACAAATCTTTCTGCTAGGCCACTGCTAGCTGCTAGGGTGCTGATTTGATGTGACGTGTACCATTTGTCTTCATAACAGTTTCCAAGTTGAGTGCTACAAACTGAAGTCTCCCGTCACCCATGGGCTGTTTTGGCTGAGTCAGACACACTTCGCAGCAAGTGCCTTCAGTAGATGGAAAGAAAACTTCTTGACCTGGTCCAGGAGGCCACCACATTGAAAGTGGTGTCCTTCTCATTTCAATATCTCGCCACCACTCCTCTTGCAGCTCCATTGGGCACCTGGCCACTATCCACAAACCCAGTGGCAGTTCTTGTGTTGGTTCTGAGGAGCACATAGACAAGTCCCCTGTTTTCCTTCCTCTATGGAAAGCATGCACAGCTCTCCACAGTGTGACATAAGGATGGAGAGTCATCTTCATGGTGGGTCATCGTCATGGCAGTGGTCCAAGGGTGTGGAGAGACACCTAGACCTAGCATTTCTGTCCGTTTGCAAGAATGAGTGAGAAATGTAATGTCTTCTCAAGAGGGCCATCTCAAAAAAGCAGGTTTGTGCTGGCTCAGCCATGTGATACAAAGCCATGCTAGCTTTACCTGATATTTATAGGAGAAATGAAAATGTGGAAAACAGATTTTCTTTTTGTATATCAGGAATCCCTGTGAAGAAAAGGAGTATGCAAGTATCCAAACAACTTGCATTTCTGGAATAAGAGCAAACACTGGAGTTTGGAGGTTCAGTGGCTTCATTCACATAGATCAAATGCTCTACAAAAATTGATAAATTGATACTTCTGCTTGTGAATCCAAAAGCTACAGCTCTTCACATGGGGTCTGGATGAACCCAGGCTCTCAAGACCCTTATTTTTTATCTGCCAGGATCTAGCCATTTATTAACACATTTACTCTTGTCCAGCCTCTCAAAGCTTTAAACATGAAGCACAGACCCATGCTGCTCACTCCCTGGGGTCTTGTTTCTAGGCTTAGCATAGCTTTGTGCTGCTGAAATCCTGGCCACTTGCACCAATACACAAAAAAAGGAGGCAATTCTTCTGAATGTATGGGTCTCTCCACAGTTGTTACAGCTCTGAGGCTATCTTGTTTTGTAGTTCTTTTATTAGCTACAAGCATGTAGAGTGTATGAACCTATAACCCAGCCCATTCTTTTCCTTCAAGGCTGCATGCCCAAAGCTCTAGATTTTAGCCCCACTTCTCTCCCTGGGATGCTACATTTATTCCTTGTTGTCTGATGTGAACTCAGTGATGGACATCATGGGGCACAGGAAACAATTATAAGGAGCAGAAATAGCCTGCACACACAGTGGGGACAGCTCTCTAATTCAGAACCCTTAGTATAGATCAGAGCCCATAAGATTCAAAGTCCGTATAGACCATAAGAGACTGTGTGGGCTCTGGATTTCCTCTGAAGCATGCAAGTAGAAAAAGTCATGTCTGTCATGTAAAAAAAAAATTATTTAACCCTTGCCAGCCTGGGGTGGGCCAGTGTAGTAGAAAGACGGGTGTCTGAAGCTGGGGCCAGATTAAGGCAGGACACATTAGCCCAGATACTTTTACATCTGGATTCTGCAGCAGCAACAGATGACTTGATTAGGATTGGTACTGGAGCTCCAGGGATGGTTGGACTAATTGTCTCTCTGCCCTGAAAATACACTCTTATGTATCAGAAAATTATTTTCTGTGTCCATGAACAGCTTTTCACTCACTGACTCACCTTGTACTCTAGTGGAAGTCTTAACAGGCAAAGGGGTTCATCAGGTATGACACAACTTACTTTGAGAGATGTTTCTGATCAAAGCCATTGCCTCTACAAAGCAGAACTACCTTGAATCCTTGGGAAGTCCCCAGTGCTGTGAAAGTGTATATGGCCAGGTTACTTTTTATGGCACTGTTTCCCCTGTGGCTCTGTGGTTCAGGTGGCAGAGAAGGGATTTCTTGACCTGCTTTCCTGTTTCTACCTCTATCCCCAGTGCTGGACCTATCCTTTCCTGACACCACTTCCTTGGGGTGTGCAGAACCGTTAGCTGGATCTGCTTTCCAAAGCAGTTTGCACCAGACTCAGTGCTTCCTGATAATCCATCACGGCAACTGAAGAAGCAGCCTCTCCTCTGTTCTCCCAATAGAGGATGCTGATATTTGTTGTTTCCTCTCTGCTTTCTGCTGTCAGAGATTCACACACCTTACTGCTCCAGCCCAACAACTTATCAACGCCATGGGATGTTTACGAGGCCCATCAAAGCTGGGGATCAGGGCCTTCACAAGCCACCAGCTTTCGGTTGAATGTGCCCCCCAACTCCACTGGCAAATCTGCAGCAACAATGACCCAATTTCATCTCTCTCCACCACTCAACCTTAGAAAAGAGCATCGGATTTATTATGCTGGGACTTGTGTTTCTAACCACGAGGATGTTGCTATTATCAGCAGTTGACAGGCCATCAAGAAAACATTGCTGTCAAAGTGACAAGACAGTGGTAAGCATTTCCCCAAACCTCCATTTGTCTGCAAACAGCAGGAGGAGTGCAGCTCCTGCCCATGAACAGAGATTCCTGGACACCTGGAGGGATCATCCCCCTGACCAGGACGGAATGCGGGTCCCAGCTCTGCAGCATCACTGCTGGAGGATGAAGTGTTTCTGAGCTGGCTGCTGTGCCCTGCTGCTGGCAGGAGGAAGCCCTGGTTGCCTTGCCAAAGGCTTTTTTGGTTGGTGAGAGATAACAACAGTCAGTGTGCTCGGGCTGTCCACTGTGTCAGCATCCTATTTTTTGGAAGAGTGTGTGTTAGGCTTAAACAGACTCTAAGCACAGCAGGAGAGATCTCAGCATGGACCATTAGGCCCACAGGCTTCCTAATCTGAGAATTACCTAGGAATGGCTACTAGCCAGACGTCACATCCTTTTTCCTTTTTCTTTCTTTTTTAATTAAAACAAAGTCTTTCTTTATAAGCCTCCTTTTCAAAATTTAGGACTACAGTTCTCAGCATGCCGTTTTCCCTGATGATGAGGATGCTCTTGCACTGTGTCCTGAATTCTTTCAGAGGAGGATGCCCTGCCAGCAGCATCAAGGGGCCATCACACACACAGCACTGCCACGCTGGCAAACAGGAGGTCACCTGCACATGCATTATTTAGAGCAAAGCCCAGATCGACTCCTCCCTTGAGTGCTCTTGAGCCGGGCTGCTCTGAAATGCAATTGTTTAAAATGTCATGTCAGAAGGACCTTTACCAGCAACTGCTGAAAAAGAGACGTTTTGGAAGCATGCATGTATTTTAGATCTTTTTAGGGGTTGGTGTCTCCGGGGAATGGGCTGTTTCCATCACTTTGTGTCATTTTCTGTGGGTCAAGGCAGTTCATAGCTGTTTGATTACTTTTCGTAACGAATACGGGGTTTCTGTCTGAAATAAAGCCAGAGAACAGGATGTAAACTGCTCTTCCACAAGGGAAACTAGCCTAAGGTTTCAAGGTATTGAATTGCTCCCTTGTGTACATGGGTGTTTTTGCTTTAAAAATGTGTCACAAAGTAATGGGGGGAAAAAAAAGAGGAAAAAAAGTGATGAAGTCCATTTGTGACTCAAACAGCCACGTCCAGATACTAAAGACAGATTTTAGCACTTATATCCTCCTTCCAGAAAATCCTTCATCCCGGGAGGTGCTTTAGTGAAGTGCCCAGAGGTATTAAAAGACTGGGGATGATGCACAACCCTGGCTCCGAATGAGCACCCTTGACTGAAGTTTCATCACAGAAAATCAGGAGCCACCTATTCCCTAAAATTAGATTTTCTGCAGCCTGTTTTTTCATCCAGGCAGTGTCTGCAGTGTTAGGCAGGAGACAGAGTAAAAGCTCAGCTCTGCTGTTGGCAGGCAAGGGGTGAGCAGGAGCTGTCCTCTTTAATGAGAAAGGAAACCAAATTAATCCTGTTCAGACTCAAAGCCTACCATCTGAGGAAGGCTGAGAGGTCAGTAGAGAACTGCTCTACATAGCTACATTTTTGTTGTATTAATTGCCCTGCTGCTTAGTCAGAGGATTCAAGAGCAAATCCACTTTGCAACTAACATGTAAATAGAGAAAACATTTTAGAAACTGGTGGGAACTAGTATCACCATGGTGAAAGTCTGCATCACCCAGCTTTGCTTTTCTCAGGAGCAAGGCTGCCTTTCCAGGGTGGTCCGCTGGTGCTTGTTCTCATGGTCCTTGAGAGCAACAGATACTAAATAGAGGTTTTCCTGATGGGGCTGACTTAAATTCAGTGTCAAGCATCACACTGGAGCTACTGATCTGGGGCAGAGTTCCTACCCTCTTGCTTTATTTCAGAGAGCAAAGATGGTAGGTTTTTCTCCCAAAACCTTTCCCACAATCTCAGTTGGAAAGGGAAGACTCCTTGTTTCACTGAAAGTCAGGAATTCATAAGATTAGAGAAAAAAAATGGTCAATTGCTGTTTTTATCAGTTAGATAGAGATCAACTTTTTATGCCTTGAATGAGCTTCTCTTTCTTCTCCTGCTAACACAGAAGCTTGTAAAACAGTTTCCCAATTAACTGGGGATGGTATGCATGTTAACTGCTGAACTGCATTAAATTATTGTGCACTTTACATTGTCATTATTGGAAGACTGGGATAAAATGTAGCTGTCATCTCATGAAGCTGAGGCTTGACTTCTGCTTTCCCAGTGTTTTGGCTGCTCGCGTTCTCAAGCAACTGCATGGACCTGGTAAAGGCAGCACAGAGTCTGATGGCTTGGGAAGGGCTGCACAGCTATCGGGGGCTGTTTCCCTCATTCCATTTGAACATCCTGTTTCTGCTGCTGGTGTGGAGGTCTGTAAAGGTGCTTGCCATATTAGCTGCTGTCATAGGGGATTTCCCGGGTTTCCAGCCCCCTGAAGCCTCCATCATCACCTGTTAGGAAATACAGAGCTCACCAGCAAAAGCTGAGGCTGCTGCCTGCTCCCCCTCCCCAAAAGAGGGACTTTGGTTATTGTTTGAATATTTGGGTCCAGCAAGGTTCTGGGAGGGATCCATAAGACTGCAGAGAGAACTGACACCCTGATCCCATAAGGGCTAGAGGAGTTGGTGACCAGAGCCCAGGACTGGCTTTGGCACAGCCACTGGGATGGGGGAGGACTGGGTGGGGAAGTTGGCGGAGCAATGCAGAGGACTTGGGGGAACAGGGAAGTGCCAGGCAAATATAACCATGAGGTGCAAGATGAAGGGAAGCAAAACGTGACCGGGACTACTCTGAGCACCTAAGGAGCATCAGGGAGCACCCAAGTCCAGGCAGTGGCTGATAGTGTTGTCCCTGTCCCTGTCTTTAGCCTCACTGCTGCAGAGCCCAAATTCTGGGTACCCCTCCTGTGGAGCTTTCTCAGCCTACAGAGAAAGTGCCAAAGAAAGGAGGCCTTACTCCCACCCGGGTAGTGCCTTGAGGTGCAGGGACAGCTACAGGGGAAATGGCAGGAGGTTGCAGTCATTGCAAATTGATGTTAGACCTGCCCCTCAGCGTGACTGCAAGCAGGACGATGCAGGGAGGACTCTTTTGTGATGATGTTGTTTGCCTCATTTTTATCTCTCTTTTGCTACTTTGTCCTGTTGTCTCCTTTAAGACCTCTTTCTCTGGCTCATCTCCCTTTTCTTCTTACTGCAAGCCTCTCGTGTCCCTTCTCCCACCTTCTGGTTGGTCCCATTTTTTTTCCTCCCGCTCTGCCACTTCCCTTTTCTCTGTGCTCCCATTCCTGTCTGGAGTTTCCTAATGCCTACACATCAATGCTACATGTGACCAGGTCAGCTTTTTTGATCCTCCCTACACCTAATCACACTATTGATGACTTTCAACAGGCAAGAAAGAAAAGGTGGATAGTTGCCTTCCTGGGAATGGAGAAATGCTTGAGCTGGGTGACTCAGGCATTGGATGCTGTTGGACAGGGTTCAGTTCTGACCTAGGATGGGAAAACTGCTTCATTACCTTTGACTTTTGCTGTCTCTGTTTGCTTGGCCTCCATGGTCTCAGCTGAGTGCTCACTAGAGGTGATCCTCAGGCTCTGGGGCTGAGCACAGGCATCCTGTTGGAGGTGGATGGGTCTCCTCTGGGCAGGTCTTCAATGACAGTCCTGCTGGCCTTGAAGACAGACTGATGTTCAGTGGAGAACCTGTTATCTCTGCTTTACAAGTGCCAAGCAGAGTGCCCACAGCCTGCAGTGCCCACACTCCAGGCCAAAGGGAGAGACACCACGCTGTGGCTGCAGTGCAGGGGGGGAATTCCTGGAAAACTCCTTGATGGGCAACAAGCTTCAAAGGACCTGCCTGCCAGCCTGCCCCCACAGTATCCCACCCCAGGCCCCTTTCTGGGTCTTGCAAACCAGGAGAATGTGTGGTTTGGGATGTTTTTAGCTGATCCTGTATGTGCTGCTCTGGGTTGAAGTGCCCGCCAGGGCAGGGCCCCTTCACTGCCAGCACACCGCTGACTGTACAAGTTCCTACAGCTAGCCCCATCAGCCCCTTCACTCACATTTATTGGAAAAAATAATTGGATGGATTGAAGTGCAGCACCATTTTACTTAACAGATAAGAAATTTCATATCTGCCCTGATTAAGGGCCAAGAGATATGAGCTCGCTCCAGAGCCAGCAGCAGAGGCAATTTAATTTCACTTCTGCTGACAAAGAAAGAAGTTTGAGGGGCTGAGCACTGCTGCAGTTTGCTGCATTAATGTCACCACAGGAGGGACCTGCCTGCTCCCAGTGGGCATGAGGATACTGAGGAGCTCAGGGATGCTGAGAAACTCAGCCAGGAAGGTGTCATGCCAGCTGGCTGTCACTGGCAGTGAACACAACATGAGGGCTTGGGGCAGTGTGAGATGCTTATCCTCCTGCTCAGCACCTGGAGGGCAGGGGGTTCCCAAGCCCTCTCTGCCTGTGCTGGTGGTACCTGGCACCTCACCGCCTCTGCTCTTTCATCATAAGTGCAAAATAACAAGACTGGTAAAGAAAATCAGAGTCAGGCTGAAGCCATCAGAGCACGTGGGTCTGTTCAAACTGGCAAAAACTTGGTGTCACCCTGTGTCAGATGTGTAGCACTTTTATGATGTCTTTCACACCTCAGCATGACTAAATGTCTTTACTAGAGGTTTTGCCTAATTCCCTTGGAACTCAGGTCCCCACTGGTCTGTCTGCTTTCTGGCTGTCTTGCTGCCACAGACCATGTAAAATGGGCTGTGTCACAGCACAGTGAGCTCTGCAGATGGGCCAGAACACAAATGCACGTCACGGCAGGGACCCATGTGCATGAGCACCTCCGTCCTCAGCAGTGGTCCAAGATACCCAGTAAGTCCAAGTACTCACCAAGACAGGCTGGATGTCCTTCCTGTCCCAGAGAGGCCAGCTGGCCAGGAAAAAATTGGTCTCAGCAGTCCTGGCATCCAACAGGGCAAAGCTCAAGTGTGGAAAATTTGGGCAACTCTCCAACTCTGCAACCAACGTTAGAGTAGGTGAGTATGCAGGTATGAACAGGAGGTATGAAGAGAAGGACCTTTGCCTGTACTTAGAGTGAAAGCAATGAAGTTATTAATTGCCATCAGCATGGTGAGCCAGAGCAGGATGGTACACTGTGCTGGGGGAAATGGCATCTGAGATTGAGACAGCAAAGTCAGGAGGAGATATAAATGACAGCAGGTGTGAAGTTGCTCCTTGAACACAGGGTCCTCTGAGTGCAAAAAGTCAGGGGACAGAGGCAGAGGAGACAAGTGGAGCACTGAGGACTGGGCCGCTTGTTCCCTGATAACACAAACACTTGTCGTGCAGACAGTGCTGTCAGTCTTCACGACTTCGTTTCTAAGACCATGGAGTTTTATACCCCTCCTTTGGGGCCAGTGTCTACAGGCATATTTCTGTGAGCTGGAAATTATATTATTTTTCACAGATTTTCATATCTTTTTATATTTTCAAAATAATTTCTAGCCTGCCAGTGTAAGCTGGGACTATGCAGCTAGGAGACATTGGCAGTGTTGCATCTTGCATTATGGGCAATCCTTGTGAAGGAAATGGCAGTGGTTTGGCTGAGGTGGCACATCCTTGGGATCCAGGAGCACCAGCAGTACTCCCAACAGCAGGCGGCAAAGAGCAGCAGGTCCACATGGTGCTGTTTTTAGACCTGAAAATACACCAGTCCCCAGCTGATCCACAAAATGGAAGAGATCAAGCATCCTTCACATACTGAGAGGTTTTTGGGAAGTTGAGTGCTCTGTCACACAACCCTGCACAACGCACAGGGCAAAGACGAACCAGGGACAGAGGGGTGTGATAAATGTACTCCTGCTGTCAGCCAGGGCCAGGCACTGGTGTTCACAGGTGGAAACCGGGGAGGTTTCAACTCTCTTACAAAACTGATGTTGAGTTCTTAAATCAATAGCTTCACCTTCTAAAATGTTCCAGAAGAACCTGTAACGATTTTTAATCTATTCTAAATGTCAGAACAACCAGTGTTCTCTTCTGAAAGCTTGCAGACAGTGGTGCTGGGAGCCAGGTGGGCAGCGAGTGCAGCTTCATCTGTCTGCTCTGGACTACACAGCTGCCACAGTGGTCATCCCATACCTATCCATGGTCCTTGGCTGCTGCAAGGAGCCTTGGCCCTGGCTGCAGGCAGGAAATAGCTTTATTTCTTGAGCTATTTTCTATTAAAGCAGGAATATATACAGAGAGAAGACCTGTGCCCCAAGACAAAACTTTATCACTATCTGTTATTTCTATATATGGCTTAATTTGAAGGAACCAGGCTCCAGGGAATGTTTTCAGCCCCCCAGAGGGGAAAGATGTTAACCCTGAAACCTGCTTTGGTTTAAGGAAAATGTCTCTGGCAGCTGTCAGGCCTGAGAGGTCCTCAGGGCACTGGTCTGGGAGTGCTGGTGTCAAGTGTGTTGCAGTGACACAAGGCATTCTCAGGAGTGAGCTGCTTCAGTGGAGATGCTTTCAGCAGTCCTCCGGTCCCTCTAGGGATTTGGAGACAGCTCGAGTCACAACTGCTGCTTGCTTTTTTCTCTCTTACCTTTGCAGATGTATTTTCCTCACACTTCCTCCAGCAAGCCTCTTTCCCTCCTCCAGGCTGCAGAAGAAGAAGCAGTGAAGACAGGAAAATGCTGAATTCATGGAAATAGGTCAGAGACTGTCAGGTCTCACGGTCTGCCACAACAGGTTATTGAGATGGGCAAACTTTAAGCTACGTAAGCCATGAAGTGGGGCAGAGGGTTCTGCCTGGCACCAGCTTTGGTCACCCTCCCAACTCAAGGACATATCTTGTAAAGGTCTGGTTTATTGCGCTCTAAACAAGCCTCAGACTGCCCTGCCCTCTCTGGCATGGGCAATTGTGAAATCCCCTCCCAGACATGTGCCCTTAGCCTCTCTAACCTGCTAAGGCCTGGGGTGGGAATTCGTGAGAGGTGTGTACGCGGTCAAAGCTGGTGTCCAGCACAGAGGTGCTGTGTGGACCAGAGGTCTCAGTGTGCAGTGGTATACTGTGTTGCAAATGGTAATCTCTTCTTGACATCTAATCTTGCTGCTGAAAAGCACATAAATCTCTCAATAGGCTATGCAGGACACAGCATTTGGAGTCTGTGCCTGCTCCCCTCTCTCCAATCTATAAATCTTGTATTCAAGCTCTCCAAGAATCCCCTTGATTATGAACATGATTATGCCAGAAACCTCTGTGTTTCCTTCTCCATGCTGCATGAACAATTGAAGGATTGTTCTATCTTATTTATAGTTCCTTTCTCAACTATCATATGCTAAATACAATCAGGGCCCCAGTTTTCACCCTTACAGCAGAGCTGTAGCTTGAGCCAAAGGCAGGAACGGGCCCATCATCCTGTGGGCACCTGTGCCATGCTTTCCATTGCAGGCAGAGAAGTGCTGGTGGGAGTTGGGTCAGGGGGAAACCCTAAGGTAGCCACATGGAGCTGCCCTGGGCACAAACGGGACCTGCCCAAATTGTGTCAAGGATACCTCAGCAGCTCTGCTCCCTGGGCAGCTCTCCGGGGTTTGCCCAGCACTGCTGTGCTTCAGATGCCTGGGTTGTGCCTAGGAACATGCCAAGCTTGCATCAAAATGCAGTTTTCATGATGCCCAACTTTTCAGACACATTTGTAGAAAGATTTGTCTGAAAATGTATGGCACAATTTTTTCTTGAGAGTGTCAAAACATTATGTTTGGACATTTTACAAATGAAGCAGCTTGGCTTTCTTCCAACATGACAGTTCCATTTCAAAATGAACTTATTTTGAATTTATTTTTTTTTTTAAGCTAAATTATATGAAACATTTGGGGTTCAAATTGACATTTTCATTTTATTTTCTGCAAGGACCCCCTCAAGTTTTCCATTTGGTTGAATGGGCAGGTCTCCCCTTTACTCCTGTGTATGGAGGAGTAGGGATGGGTTAGCAAATGATGAAATTTAGTCTCCCCATGGAGCCAAGAGTACAAGGAACTTAGCCAGGATGCTCCTTCTCTTTCTGCTGGAGCACTGTCTTGAATACCTGTATTCCTCTCCCTCTTCTCCCTCCCTGAGGTTTTACTCCAGTGCCCTGTTGCCCCATCCTGGAAATACAAATGCTGCTTTCAAGGCTGCTTGTGCCTCTCTGCTCTCCACCCTCACTGCCTCCCTTCAAAGTGTTTTCCATTAAAGCTAAAGATCAATTTTTGACCTCACCAACTGACAGTGTGCCAAGGGGGGAAAAATGGTGCAGGCTGAGGGGTGAAACCCATGAAAGCTATGGAAGAAGACACAAAATCAGGGGTGGCATCAGTTCAGTATCAGTAGCTTTCTAGCAGGCCAGGGTGTGTGTAGGGGTGGCTCTGGGGTGCCTGCAGTCCTCCAAGACCTGTATGCAGAGCCCTGGCAGCTGCGCATTCCCATCACATTCCTGTGCCCTGGCCTGGCTGGGGGTGAACTGGGGCAGCCTGGGTTTTGCTACCTTCATCAGAAGCATCATAATGGTCCTGTTCTCCCAGCCTTCAGCTGGCCCAGAATGGTAAGAAACCCTCATTTCTCTCCATTGACTTCCCCACACAGCTGCCACCACTGATTGCTATGGAAACCCGGGAGGATGCGAAGCAGGGGAAAGCTACCTGGCTGGGAGGCTCCCGCAGTGGGAAGGGGTCCCGCAGGAGGAGGCTTGATGTGGCAAGGCTGGGTGCCTCTGCTGGGGTGAGCCCAGGGCCAAGCCCCTGTGGGAAGGCAGAGGATGAGTGCTGGCTCAGCCTCCCCATCCCACTGACACCCTGGGGGTTTGAGGTGCTAGCTATTGCCTACAGAGCATTCTGTGCTTTTCCTCTATCTCTGCATCAGTCATGACAGGAGCTTGCAGCAGAAAAGCACCTCCCTCACCAGCTGGGAACTGTTGCCAGATTTTAGCTTCACCAGCCTTTCTTCCCCCACCTATGTACAGAGGTTTTCTTATGTGCAGCTCAAAGGCTCTTCTGTTTCACTTTCTTGTGAGGACTATCAAAGTGCTCAAAGAATCTTTTTTCCTTCTCATTTTTTAATGTTTAGCAGCTTTTAAGAGAGATCTCAGCGCAGGCGAGTGGCTCTCAACAGGCACGGGTTCTGCCTCCCCCTTTGAGCAGCAGAAAGACAGCAGAGAGAGAATGCCTCTTAATTAGTGAGCCAGTGCCTCCCTTCCTTCCTCTCCCTGTCCAAGCCCCAGCAAAAGGCCGTGAACATCCATCTGGGGCACCAAAATCAGCTTCTGATGACAGTGCCCTTGGTTAGGCACACACATGTCCCAGCAGCCCTGTGAAACTCTGAGGAAAACATGTAACAACTTTCTTCGTCAAAGACACTAAACGAGCTTTATCTACCCTACGTATGTTCCCAGCCTTCTTTCCTTTTACTATCTCTTAGCTGTTAATGCAGACATACTCCTGCTGCAGCAAGCACTCTTATCTCAGTGTTACAGATCAGGAGGTGACATGAGCAAAGATTATGAGCAAGGCGGCCAAGTTAAGACAAGCTATCTGTGTAGGCAGTCTCTGAATAGCATGGCCAGCACTGGGGTCATCAGCCAAAACATATCAGAGAGGCACACAAATAGGAAGTATTTGGCTTTTAAGGACGTCCAGGTTATTTCTCCTCCCTCTCTTCCCCTGGGGTAAATTCATACAGACAAAATCCTTTCCAGTGCTGCTGGCTCTGCCAGTGATGCACGCATGAAGGTGTTTGGGACCTAAATACCCAGCTCTACAGTGACTCCTCTAATAAAATGTACTCTTGGGAAACCTGCTGTCCCAAAGAACAGGCCTGCCTGCACAGAACTGAGCTGGGTAAAGAAAGCAGGTGTTTAGATCCGACCTGCGAGGCTTTAGTAAGGTAGCAGCTGAATCACCATGCTGCCTGAGGCAGAGAAGAAGTGTGAGCAAGCCCAAGGGACAGACAAATGCTGTCTGCAGCCCTTGCTGAGGAGTGGTGCAGTGCCCCTCACACCAGTTTGTGAGAAGAGGGAGCCAGAAAGAGAGTTGCTCCCTGGCACTCAGCATCCCCTTTTTTATGTAAAAAGGTGGGTGTTGTTTTCACTCGTTCCTGAATCCTGACTTTGATGTGACAACTTGTGCAGGAAGGTACAAAAGAAAGCAGAGAGATCTAGAAAATGCTTCTTGCCTGAACTGAGGTTTAGTTAGACTCCTATAATTAACGACTGCGGCTCTCCTAAGAAAGATCCCAGCTGCTTTCCTCTGCAGCTTGCTCTATAAATTTTTCTCTCACGCAACTGACACGCACCAAAACTCATTCCTGTGAGGAAGGGAATGAGAATATATAAATCAAATGTATCTGAAAAACACAAATAAGAGGAGAGGGGGCAAATGGAGCACAAACTCCAAAAGAAGTTACATAAATCAGCTTCCCTGGGAGGATGCGATCAGGGCCCTCTGGACAAGAGGTAGCTTGCAGGGTCATGTGTAGCAAACCCTTCACATCTGATCATTAAGTGAGGAGCTCAAGCAGTGAATGAGACCTCTCTTTGCCCAGCACTGAAAATGCTATGCAAGGTGTGCCCTCATTTTGTCTTGGGATAAAGGCTATCTCAATAAACTGTTCTGCTGAACTATTTGGTGTTTGGAGCAGCTCCAGGGGAGCTAGGACCTCCCTGCCCATCCCCAAGGCTCAGTCTTTAGGAAGCCCCCCAAACAAAGTAGTTTTATCTGCCCTGTAAAATTATGTCATCCAGCACAGATCAAAAGGACATCAACCCACAAAGCCCAGTATACTGTAGAAGTAGGCATCCTCAACCAGCAGAAGTCTGTTCCTCAAATCCTTACAACAGGAGCCTTTACTGCTTTGGAGAACTAGCCCTTGTTCCCAAGCATATAATGCAATGAACAAGACTCTGTGCACCCTTGCTTTTCAGATCTGTTGCCTTTTCTCCAGGCCAGTGGGGCCCAATTCTTGAAAAGCGGGTAATGCTCCAGTCCTTTGGCAGGTCTGGTTTTCACCTCTGAGACTTTGGCAGTTTCAGTTTGCTGATGGTCCTTTTGCACAGACTGTTGCTATTCAAAGTTCATAAACAGAGAAGAGCAGGTAAGTGACTCCATGGAGATGGCACCCCCAACACTTGTATCTTGGGGGAACAGGTGCCCCACAGGCATGGGCACATGCTCTGCTCAGGCCTTTCTTTCCCTTGGTCTATCTGCCTACTCTTTGTTCTTCGATCCCCTTCATTTTTGTCTACATGAACTACACACCAATCTTTCACCAATCCTTGTCTTAGTCTCCCAGGTCTTACCAGGTTCTTTTGCCTCTTATAAAACCTGGACAGCTCTAAGTGCCCTCCCCCTTTCTGACAGCTTCATCCACCCACCAAACTGTGCTTCCATAGCAGAGCTGGGGGAGGCTCAGCATATACCTCCTGTTGCCTTCCACCCCTAAGCATCTCTCTGGGCTATTCCTCCTTCCTCCCAAACCATCCTGTTTTGCCTTTGCTCTCTCACAATGCTTTGAGCTCTATTTGATTTGCAGACACAATTTTCTTTCATGTAATTCAGCTCTGCCCTGTGAATTGGCTCTTCACTGATACATTTTTGCTTAGCTTGAAGAGGATTAAGTAAATTCTTTCACCATGGCAGTCCTATTTCTGGCCTGTGCCTGTTATCTGGGAACATAGGACAGTGGCAGCAGGGGGAAGCATTTTATTAAGAGGCCAAGGTATCTGCCACACAGTCTTACTGCTTTCCTGCTCCCCACTAAGCTTCTGCAGTCACTGGTAGATAAAGTTCTGCTAACAATAGCACTGCCCCATTACTTCTGCCTTTGTCACCAAAGGCAGCTACTGAATTTTCTTTTCCAAACACTATTAGCTCTTCCCTGTAAAGTTTCTATATTTAATACAATTCTTCCATGTCTGAAGTTTGTGGCAATCATGCATGGACAGGTAGGGAGGTGAAGGGAAGCCTGTCACACAGCCTGCCCAACATGCTGACCAAAGCATGGCCACCCTTACCCGGATAAAGTGCAGGATGCCAAGGAGAAGCTGAACAGGGATCCCTGCCACTGCCTCAGCCAGTACCTGCTCAGCCACTATTGAGAGGAGGGGAAGCACCTAAAGCCACCCTGGCTGCACAGCTCTGACCCACAGCTGCATGGCCATGATGCAGCCAGCATGAAAACCTCCTGCAGGTCCTAGCCCCCAGCACAAACTTGCCAGCCCACAGCAGTCCTCATCAGGAAGAGGCTGTTTCTGCTCCCAGGCTGTTGTACAGCAGGTTAGCTCCCCACAGCAGCCAGAGAGCTGCCACTGCTCTGCAGACAGAGCATGTACAGCAAACCTTCCTCTGTACCTTCTACCTTGGCACCTCATGGGACCAAGCCAGCCTGGTCCAGCACCAGCAGCACATCCTCCAGCAAACTTCTGTCCATGCAAACCATGCAGAGTTTGTCCCAATGCTCAGCAGCTAGGGAGGTCCCCACATCTCAGAGAACATTCCCAGTGTCTTTCAAGCAATAGCTCCCAGACAAACCCTGGCAGTGTGTCCAGGCAGTAACCTTTCCAGGGTGAAATCCTGCAAGTTCAGCAGTATAGAGGACTCATTGTTCTTCCCCTTGATGAAACAACACAAACCCAGGCTGACTGTGACAGCTCTTTGTCATGTATGCTCAGCTACAGCAAGGAAAACAGTTGTGCTTGAGCAGCACCTGCCTTACCTGGCTGACCTGTTGTGAAGACCACCTCTGTCTCCATGCCAGCTTCTGAATGGACAGAGCTTTACCATCCTCTGCTTCAGCATGTGGCAAAGACTAGTGGGGCAGATGTAGAAGGAGAGCTCTACCACATCCTCTCCCTGGATAACTATTGCATCAGGCTAGAACTGTCCAAGACACAAGCTTTTCCCCTCAGTAACCAAGATTAGCCTATGAATAAAAGGAATTAGCTAAAGGTCAAGCCAGCTAGAACAAGAATAATGAAAACGGGCTTAAGGAACAGCTGTGTGCAATTGCTCAAAGTACAGCAGATTTTGTCTTTTTCCTGACTCAGTGGCTGGGGCAGGCAGAAATTTTAGCAGTGGCCAGAAGCACTTCTGGCTGGTGGACTGTTAGATGCAACATAAGCATATACCTGTGTTCTCTGCCCTGTATTTCCTGAGCCACACACAAAAGAGATAAGCAGTGCCTTTGATCCCTAACTCTCTGATGGGTGCTGCCTCCTGCAACAGTCCAAGCTGCCCCCCTTGAAAGAATGTCCCTCGCTCCTGAGGTTAAAGTGATGTGCCCTGGTGCCACCAGCCACAGCAGACAAAGGCTTCTTCTCCTTGGAGTCTGAGACCCTGTAATTAACCCTTGGCCTTTTGGACCAAAGGAGGCTGGGACGCTTTGACCTTTGGAACCCGTTGGAAAGTTCAATTAACTTCAAGGGCCTTTGCTAGGAACATTAGCTGAGGAAACAAAGAATTCAGAGAAGTGCTGGAACATTATCATCAAATTGTTCTGAATGTATCTATTTTTAGAGGGTGAAGTAGAGAAGAAGCTGAAGAGAATACCTTGGAGCCTCAGTGCAAGGGATGGTGGTAGTAGCCATGGGTTTCTCTCAGCCCCAAGCCTGAGCCAGAGTAGGGAAGAGGGTGGTGATGATGGTGGTGGTAGCAGCTTTCTCTATTATTTTATATTTTTAAGAGATTAAATTCCATTTTCACCACCCCACCCCCATGGTCAGAAAATGAGACCCACAGATAGAGCTGAAGATAATGGCAGGTTGCCATGGAAATGTGCATTTAGTCTCCCTGTTTCCATGGCAACTGAAAGACATACCATTCTGTTCCTCTGAAGGATGCCAAAGGTAAATGAGCACTGATTAAAACAGGGGCACAAACTTGGGTTCTAATCAACAACAAAGACCAGGACCATAAACTCTTATTGCTCGAGCAGGAAATATTAAGAGCCATACAAGTTCTGGGAAGGCCAGCGGCAGGAAGCACTGCACACAAACTGCTCCCCACGGGCTGCAGCATCACAGCCTTGGTGTAATGGCCCATCTTACTGTCATGAACAGCTTCAGCTGCCTTACACAGTATTTGTGTCCACAGCTGGATACTAAAACAACCCCAAGTTCATGATCTACTGAGCTGTTTCCTGGGCAGTTATCTGCACAGATCAAAGCCAGCTGCAGCCTAATCCTGGAAACCATGCAGAGCAAACATATTCCTTAGAACCCAGCAGGATCTGAACTGCACCATTAATTCTCTACCTAGCCTCTAATGGGATTTGGTTCAAGGATTCATCCACTTAAAAAAAAACCAAAACAAAAAAACCAAAACAAAACAAAACAAAAAACCCAAAGGGAAAAAAAAGGAAGAAAAAAGAATTTAAAAAAGAGAAAAAGGAAGAAAAAGAAATTTAAAAAAAAGAAGGAAAAAAAAAGCCAATAAAAAGCTTCCCAAATAGAATTTTGATACATTACAGGTGGCTACAGTTTATTCTTGCCAATGCTCCACATCCTTGAACTGTGGTTCTTTATCCAGGCTGGCTGACAGTTGTATCAAACACACCATTACACAAGATTATTCCTTCCTCTACTGCCAGTCTCTCTGGCAGCTATGGCACATTCCAGAGAAGCATGGTGAGAACTTTGGCTGGTGTGCATGAAAACAGGCACAGAAAAGGGAGTATCAAAACACTGCACACGCTGCTACGCTCTCTGCTAATGAATCTGATGGTGGTGTTTGCTAGTGGAGACAGTGTTTGGTTCAGTCCTTAAGCATGTGTTGTAGCAGCTCATCAGGAAATACAGCACACTTGCTCTGACTTTTTCTCTGAACTCCCAAGAGTAGCCCCGTGGAAAGGGAACAGGGAGTCCTGGTTGATGGCAAGTTGAATCTGAGCCAGCTGTGCCCTGGCAGCCAGGAGGGCCAACCCTGTCCTGGGGGTGCATCAGGCACAGCATCGCCAGCCAGGCAAGGGAGGGGATTGTCCTGCCCTGCTCTGCACTGGGGCAGCCTCACCTCGAGTCCTGCACGCAGTTTTGGGTGCCACAATATCAGAAGGATATAAAGTTATTAGAGAGTGTCCAAAGGAGGGTAATGAAGATGGTGAAGGGCCTTGAGGGGAAGCCATGTGAGGAGTGGCTGAGGTCACTTGATCACTGTTCAGTCTGGAGGAAACTGAGGGGAGACCTCACTGCAGTTACAACTTCTTTGTGAGGAGGAGTGGTAGACACTGATCCCTTCTCTGGTGACCAGTGACAGCACCCAAGAAAATGGCAGGAAGTTGTGTCACGGGAGGTTTAGGTTAGGTATTAGGAAAAGATTCGTTGTCCAGAAAGCGATTAAGACTGGATTAGGCTGCTCAGGGAAATGATTACAGCACCAAGCCTGCCAGAGTTCAAGAAGCATTTGGACAATGCTCTCAGGTACATGTGACTCTTGGGGCTACCTGTGTGGGGACAGGAGTTGGACTCAATGATCCTTGTGGGTACCTTCCAACTCAAGAATATTCTGTAATACAATAAATTCCTCTGACCAGTCCACTGTTCACACTGTAAAAACTCAATTAAAAAGACTCTGGTTTTTTACTTGGCAGCTGCCACCAGATGTTTGAAATGTTTGTAAGGCTGAAGACAGTCTTGGTACAAAGCATGTGCCTTCACAGCGTGGGACACAGACAAGAGAAGACTTCTTTCATGCATTTGTGCCTTCCCATTATTGCCTCCTCCACTGTTCAGTTATTCCTCCCCCAGGTGCTGGAGTCAGACAAGCCCTTGAGATGGCAACAAATTACACTACTGTGTGGGAGAAGCAGAAGCACCAGTGGGTGCCATCCACAGGGTACTGGTTCCTCAACCCTAGTTGTCTTCCTGACTCACCCAACAGCTCTGCACAGGCGTATAATTTTACAAGAGAAAGGTCTGAACTTAGTGAAATTTTGTAGATGAAAATTTTTGGGTGAGAGGGACAGTTATTCCCCTAACGTTCACCTTAGGTTAGCCATTGGTCTTACTGTAGCCACTCACCTCAAAATGCTTTTTGTAGTAAATGATACCACACAGGGGCCCACCAACACAAGCATAGCACTCTTATGCGTATCCCTAAATCACGAAAGAAAGGGCATAAAAAAGATCTCCTATCTCCTTACCACTGCCTGGCTTGAGGCCTTGAAGTGGGACCCTCAGTTAATAGGCCATGGTAGATACTGAATCTGAAGAACAGAGCCAGTCACAGGCTGAGGATGTGCTGGTCATCCACCAACACGTCTCTACAGAGCTCCCAGAAGCTCTCATCAAAGGGAGAATTTCTATTCCATCTTCTTCTACCTTCTTGTCAGTGACACTGATGATTGTGCCCTTTTCCCTTGAGTTTCATCTTAAGGTTTCTATAAATATCTTTCTTGATCATTCATTCCTTCACAGGTGGGTGAACTGAGAGAATCCTCCTTCTTTATGTGGGAGCAGAGAAAGATTTTCCACTGCAGTTTCTCATTTGCCATGAAGTGAAGGCAGCTCCTCCAGCTCCTTCAGCTTCTTCTCAGTGATTCAGTACAATCTATTCCCACACTACAGACCTGCTGCAGGCATGCCTGGGCAGCCACTCATGGTCCAGGCAGAATCAAATCCCCTGTCTAATCTTTTGTGTCCTTCTCTTGGCACCATGGGTCTTGCCCCACAGCTGACAGTGTGGTGCCATCTTTGTGCACTATTCAGCACACAGACCTTGACAGGTTAGGCTTTTTCAGCAGGAACCAAGATCTAGCCTCTTCTGCCTACACAGCCAAAATACACCAAGACCACCTTTGTACCCCTCTGTCAACAAGAGCCCCTTTGCTGACTTCCTAAGATTGACAGAAGTTCTGATATACTGACAGACTTCTAAAGAGCCAGGACAACTCTGGAGGTGACAGACAGCCCTTTGCACCCACTCCCTAATGGAAATTGGAAAAACTAGTAGGTTTGGCCAATACGTTACACCTTCTCCCAAGAAGCAGGACTAGGAAGCCAAGAGCAACACGGTGTATGGGCTGGAATCTCTCCAGCTCCTAGCAATTTCTCTGATGTAAAGACCACACTGCAGCAACACCAGACAAACTCAGCTCCAGCATGCCTCCAAAACAGACAGCTGCAAAGAAACCTTTGCTCTTGCTTAGGTCCTGCATGGAGCAGATCCCCTCTCACCCCAGAATGCCTGTGGATGTCCAGTGCAGTGAGTCCCAAGGAGTAAGGGGTCCACCTAGTGCAGTCAGAGCAGTACTGCCAGAACCGCGGGCAGAGCACATCACATGTGTGAGCTTCGCAGCAACGCTGCAAGTGATACTGGTGGGTACCAGAGCCTTGTCCTCTGCACAGTCCCTTCGAGGGAGAGGCTGACCCTCTGAAAGGGGCGGCACTCCATGTGGACAGCACTCGTTCCATCTACTGCATCGGTGTAGAGCAAGTGTAGGCAAGTGTAACCTGGCTAGGTTGAACAGACACGGCACATTTACATTTAGCTGGAACAGTAATCCAAGATGAAGCCTGCATGCTTACCGAGGCTGAAGGCTGGCTTTAGTCCAGGGGAAAAAAGCCTTGGTAGCTGCTGGTTTGCGACCTCTCTGGCACTACTGTTGCACTTTTATTTCCCATAAAAGATCCCAAGAGACCTGACCTAGGTCAGTCTGTGTGAAATGCACCAAGAATGGATCTTCCTGGTTCAGAAAGCAACTTCTCTGGACAACTTATAGCTATCCCAGCTGAAAGAAATTGAGTTTATCTAATGTATTCTACCTACACAAGCTTTAAGGTCTAACACTTTTCAAAGGCAGTTCTGGCTGACATCATCTTCAAGATCTGGGAGCATAAGGGTAGGGTTAAAACACCCTGCCTGGGTTTAGACAAGTCTTTTAACCACATCCTTTTACTCCCTTTTACAAAATGCTACAGCTCTCTCTGATAGCAACATAACTAGGCAGATGTTGACTGCAGGAAATGGAAAGGGCTAAACTGAAAGAGCCACTGCTCCACATTCTCCCTACGTGACAAAGTCAGAGCAGATCATATACGAGAGCCTGTAACATCTGCTGATGAAACTAAAACTAGTTGGCTATCAACTCTGAGCACTAGAAATAAATAGGCAAAACAGTGCTGAACATAAGCACTACTAAATAGCTTAAAAAGGCATTTGGGAAGCTTAACAAAAAATGCCTGTGGCATGGAGCCTTGAAAAGCTCATGGTTTGCCATAGGCGGTTCCCTTGAGACCAAAGTCATGCAGTGCTCCCACACTCACGTGAAATAAGTCTTAAACAATTTGGTTATGATCAGATAAAACACAAAAGAGGGAACAAAAATAGCATTCCCATCTCTACTTTCATCCAGGAGCAGGTGAATCACTGACTTAAAAGACATCTAGTGGAAGATAAAAAACTATAGAAAATGACTAATCAAAAGGTTGTTATTCTGGAAACATCTAGACTTCCCATTCCATGGGAATCTTAGGAAGGAGTGGAGTTATTCCAGTCTTTCATCAAACCAGGCACGTTAGACAGAGACTAAATGGTAAAGCAAGTTATGGAAAAGCTTCCCAGACAACTTTAAGTCAAAAGGACTTGCGAACCCTTAGGCAGTACTCCAGCTCTTGTCTGTCTGTATCACCTTAACTTCCCTTCCTGCTGGCAAGAGCAGGCAGCAACCACACTATGAAACCTGAGAGTCTGTATGAGCTAAAGTTCCAAGTCAGGCTTAGGAACAGCCTAAAATAGCACTGGAGCACAGAGAGCTGTGTATTCAATTTTTTTATATATATACAAGGTTTTGATTTTTTTAATATATAAAAGACATAAGCTATTCATTCTTCCTACCTCAATTTCTTTGGTTTCACTTACGCTGAACAAGTAAAAACCACCACCTCAGGAACTTACAGCAAAGCCACCATAGGTTCCTGGGAGCAAGAGAATCCCGTTCAGCAAGAAAAGCACAAAGTATCTGGAAAAGCCTTCTGTGAGCCGGTGGAGAGCCAGCAACCCTTGGAGGTACATGGGAGAAAGACTCTGAGACCCATTCACTTGGAAGACAAGAAATAGGTAATAGTAGCCTGAAAAAACCTAGATTCTCCCTGCATGTAAATGCACAAGCAATACCAATCAGTCTCATAGACTTTTTTAAGAACTTTCAATAAACACACACACACACACACACATATATATACAGCCTTCTCTTGCAGAGACAGTTAAGTAGTTCCACATTCAGGACAGGGCAGGCCAGTCAGCACCATGTGGCCAGTGGTTCACAAGGCGCTGAAGATGCTCCTGTGTACGTGCTCATGGTTACTTCATCATTTCTGAAGGGAAGGCCAACAAGTCTTGGAGATAGGCTCAGTGCAAACACACAGACAGCTGCAGTTATGTGTAACAGCTATGTCACAGGGTAAGGGAGATGAGAGGGAGCAGCAGGGAAAAGAATAAACATAAACCCTCTGAAGACTGCCAAAAGTGTCTGCAAACAGTGTCCATCCATGGCATGTCCAGTCAGAATTTGACAGAGAAGGAAGTTCCACATGAGCAACCCTTCTCTGCCTGGGGGTTGCTCACCACCTGGAAGGAGCTTCGGATCAGCTCTTGGCTGAAGTCCACCATGGAACCTTTCACAAAGGCCAGGCTGTCCACATCCACAACCACACGGGCACCACCTTGTTCAAACACCCTGCAAAAAAGCAGCATATTTAACCATTAACTGTGCCAAAGACCTTACAGAGAAGCACAACCTCAGTATCTTCCTTATCTCACAGGCTTCTTCCCTTCAATGCAAGATACCATCATCTCACGCACACCCCTCCTGCCATTTTTGCAAAGAACAGTAACACCTGACCACCACAATACCCCTTTGTCCTTGCCTGTCATCAGGATTGATAACTGTATCCAAGGAAAACTTGTACTGGAAGCCAGAGCAGCCACCTCCTTCCACCTGCAGCCTCAGAAACTCTGATCCTTCTGCGATCTCCAGCAGCCTCTACAAATAAATAAAATGAAGAGGATTCAAAGCCCAGCTGAACAAACCAGTGAACACTCAAACGTCTCCCCTGTGTGACGGCAGGGCAAGCAGTGTGGAAACCCTCCCAGAGACACCCGAGTCCCTCCCGGTGCTCCCACCTTCACGCAGCTCTCGCTGAGGAAGACCTGTCCTTCGCTGGGGCCGCTCTCCGTCGGGCCCGGCTGGGAGACGGACGACGCCCAGCGTCGCGGGGAGCCAGCTGCGCGGGCAGGGCCGGCCGGGGGCCTCGACAGCGCTCGGCCTGAGCACGGCGGAGCGGGGCACCGGCTGCCTCGGGGAGAAGGGAGAGGGAGCGCCTCAGAGGGGTCCGCGCCGCGCCGCCGGAGAGGGCGGCGAGCCCGGCCGCGGCAGCCACCACCCCCTGCCGCGCAGCGCGGGCATTCTGCGCCCCTGGGGGAGGGCCCGAGGGGCCGAGCGCCCAAGGGAACGGTAC
>VZTJ01000383.1:3212043-3335851 GCA_013397795.1 Orthonyx spaldingii
CGGCCTCGCCCACACGGGGCGGGCCCGGGCGCTGCGTTAGTGAGGCGGCTGCGGCCCTTGCCGGGCAGGACTTGCCTTCGGCAAACGCGTGGCAGGTGCTGGAATTTTGCGCAAAGGCGCGACGCTGGTGTTCGCAGCCATGAAGCAATGAAGAGTAATACAATAAACAGCGCGCTTATTTGTCCCGGGATGAGCCGTGAGGTTGTTTATCCTAGGCAGAACCCCGAGAAGGATCAAGGTGCCGCCGCTGGGGAGTTGGGCAGGCAGAAGAGCAGTCAGGGGGCCAGGACTGAGGGGTTTAGAGTTTTTCCCTGATCCTGGATTTTCTGGTTTGCTCTCCTTTCTCGCGTGGGGGCTCAGCTCAGAAATCCCGGTGGAGGCCAGTTTTCCTTCGTTGGAGCGCTTGGCACGGCGCTGCCGGCTCTACTGAGCCTCACACCCGCACCGTCGCTCGCCTCCCACCTCAGCAAGGCTGGGAGGAGGCCCCGGCCCCGGTAGGGCTCGCCCGACTCCAGGCAGGCCCCTCCGGCTGCCCGGGGCACGGTGCCCTCCCACGGTGGTTTTAAGCTCCTCCTGGTCGTCTGCCGTGTGATAGTGGCCTGGCCAGTCGATCACGGCGGCCTTCGTGGTTAAGAGTCTTTATCTCTTTCTTCCTTACAGATTCTGGGGGAGGAATCCAGTTCTTCAGCCCTAGCCAGGCTTGTGGAGAGTCATGCAGTGACTGTGTGGAAGACTGGTGGAAGAAAACCTGTCATCCCAGCAGGAGGGGGTGATTTACCGTCACAGGACTTCAGGACCTTGTTACAGTTTGCTTTCTCACCACCCTGTTCCAAGCAAGGTGATGCTTCTGTAACCACATGCTTTTGCTTATTTGTTCCACCGTGAACATGTAAATAAAGACTGGTTTGAGCTGTTTAGTTTTGCTTACTCTTGGGTTAGCTCTAGATGTTAGGATAAAGAAAGGAAAGTGCCCCAGGCAGGGTCCCAGCAGGAGTGGTACTAATGCAGGCAACCTGCAATAGTTGATGAATCCTCATCAGGCATATTGGAACACTGAATGTTTAAATAGAAACATATTGGGGTGTTTATTGGTTATTATCCATGTGGCATCCCAAAAGCTGACAACTTTGGAGGAGGGAATGAAAACCTCCTGGGAGAAATGGTGAGGAAGGATCATGCCTGATTTCTATATTGTGTTGGCTTTCTTTCTCACTCCTGTAGAGTGTATTAGATTGATCTTGCTGCATTTCTCCATGTCGTGGCTATATGAACTGTGAATACCTTTTGGAGAATGGATGTAGCCCCAAAAACCACACACTTACTTTGTAGTTGCCTTCATTTTTACTGGTGTTAAATGACAGCCCCAAAAACTAGACACTTACTTTATAGTTGCCTTCATTTTTACTGGTGTTAAGTGACAGAAGTGTGGCAAGTAGCTTCAAGGGTCTTTGGGACATTGCTGACATGATTACTGCAGACTGAAAGAATGAGGAAAAGGCTAGCTAGTGTCACTCACAGTTAATATAATTAATAATCTGCTGTGCTAAGAAGAAACTTAGGTGCTGGGGGCAAACTTTTGGTGTGACAAGGGGAGGTGGGTGTAACTAAGGAGAACAGCTGCTCCCTTGCATCTCTTATCACTGGCCATTTTTTACTTCAGTCAGCTGTGTGGTAAAGGAATGACTGGTTGCTTTTTTTTTTCATGGAGTTACAGTCTCGTTTTTCTTCGTTCCTGGGCTCTGATTTTGTTGGTCATCTTGTCCTTGGTAGCTGGACATAATATGTTTTTAAGTTTGTGTTTTGATTCCCTGTTCTTTTTCTGGTTTGTGGTGTCTTGGTTTGGGGAGTTCCTTTAACTCTCTTTAAGCACGCTATATTGAAGAGATTTGCCTGAGAGTTCAATTCTTTAGATATTTTGCTTTTTTCTCCTCTGCAATATGATGCTAAAATCATCTTGTATCTATTTTGAAGGAAACTAAACTTGTTTCAGTTCTTCAGAAACTGGTGATAATAAAACCTCTGGTGTGGTGTTGAATGCAAGAGCAGATGTGATGAATTTAAATGTGAATTCTGACGATCTGAAGCAAAAGGAGCATGTTCTGACTGAAAGAACAGTTAAATTGATTAGTCTTTGTGAATTTTCTTGAGGACCTGCCTGCTGTATTCACTGACACTGTAGTGCCTGCAAGTGCATCTGTGTACTGAGCTGCAAGTGCAGTGCTGTTAAAGGGATTTGGATTAATCAGGTGTAGATAGCTGATGAAGTGGAACTTCAGGCTTTTTCCTCATATAATAGAGTTGGTTGAACTACAAAAATTAAGAACTTGACTATCAGTCTTGCTGGAAAGAATTTGTCTGCTAGCTTTCTTAGCCTTTTCCCCATGTGTTTCTGCACCACAGCATAAGCTCCCTGTGATGTTAGTAATCTGAAAGGACCTCCATCTGCAAAATAATGAGACCAGCCTAATGTTGATTTAAATGTTATTTAAGCAATGTTTGGTTCCAAGGGAACCTGGAGGCTCATGCCTGTTATCAGATGTCATAGAGGGCATGTGCCTAAAAGCAAGGTCTGTTTGGCTCAAGGTGCTTGTGCTGCCCTGAGGAATTTAAGCTTTAGTAATGTTATTGCAAAACTGACACCGTGGTAATGTATGACATCAGCTAAAAACCTTGGGCAGAAGGTTTCTGCTTCCTTCTTCTGTAAAGGCCTTGGCTGTAGATTTACAGACTTACACTTATTAGGCTTTTTATTACTCCAGTGTGGGGTGTGGGGAGGGGAAATAGACATGTTAATTTCCATCCTAGATTCAATGATTTTTAGTTCAAAGCCTTTGAAATATGTGTTGACTTGTATGTATGTGTTGGGGAAGATGAAATAGGAAAGCCTTATGAATATGATTGCCTGGCAAAAGATGCTGAGAATATAGAAACTATAGGCGAGATTGAAATGAGAACAAGCTTTGAGTTAACAAACCCCAGTTACTGAACAACTGGAAAACAATGGCATGGCCGACTGAAGTAATCCCCTTGTTGATGACACAATGCCTTCTGCTTGCAGACAGGTCCAAGGGTCAGAGCAGACCCTGCCAACTTATCAGAGGGTCCAGAAAGTAGATTTTAGAGTTTAAAAGATAACATCACATGGTAATGCAATGATTCTTATAGGCTATATGTAAATGTTATAAGATTTGTAGCTTATACCACATTGGTTAATGAGAATTAGAATATTCAACACAGAAGATGATTTATTGGATTGTAAACGGGAACCGCGGGCACTTTTTTGCCACTTTTCTACCTTTTGCTCTCTTTTTCCACCACTTCTGTTCTCCAGCTTTCTTGCTTGCTCTTACTTCTCTGACTTGCTTCGAGCTGCGCCTGGCAGCTCCAGCAGGTCACTTGCACCCACATCTTTCTACAATAAACTTTAAGACCTGACTACAGAGCTCTCTCGTCTCCATCCATCCCGATCGTCCGAAACTGAACTGCACAACACCCCCGCAGTATGTAGTCACTGCCACTGTATAAAAGCATCTGTGAAGCAAAGATATATGGTGAGTGGTTTCACAGAATGCATCCTGATTTAATGGACTGTGGAATTTGCTCCCAAGCAAATTCCAAGCACTGCTTATCCTGTGAATGTGTGATGGCACTTTATGGTGTTGCTCTGACCTGACTGCAGTTCTGTTACCAGCAGTCAGATAGGCAGCTTTGTTTACCATCTGTAAGACTTGAAGGATGGGGATAAGGGAAGCCTTTCCCATGTGCAAGGAAAAGCCTTTATCTGGGTCAGTTACAGAGTGTACTAGGTAGGCTTAAATACAAGGCTTAGTCTCCGCAGGGGTTTTTTGAGGGTGGGGGCTTTTTTCATAGGGCTGCTGTAAGCACCCTGCTATGCATGCCTCTGGAAACGGAATGCTTATTCTAAATCTTAAAAAAGCCATTAAGAAGCCCCATACCCCTTTCTGATGTGACACCCTTTTCAGAGGACCTGAACAAAGCATGGGGTGCCATCTCTGAGTCACTTGGTTGTGCAGCTGAGCAGGCAGACACCTCACTGGGACAGAGGTCTGAAGTGGGGATGCTGTGTCAACTCTGCCGCGTTCCTATCAAATCAGCACTCATGTGCCTCTCTACTGTGTTCTGACATGATCCCAGAAAGACTAAAATTGGCTACCATGTGAAATTGGTGAAAAGTTCTAAACTTTAGCTTGGGTCAAATGCTTTCTGAAGCATTGCCTGATTTGTCTTGGCATCCACAGCACAAAGCAGGGAGCCACCGGAAATTCACAAGTTTGAGAAACGGGACTGACGTGTGTGAAAGGTGGCAGCCACGCCAGGTATTCAGCAGATGTAACTCTTGGCGCTCATGTTATGCAGAACATGATATATGGGATATGCAATGAACAAGGCCACGGACTGGTCTACTACAGGAGCTTTGTGGGCTGTATGTTTTTTCCCCTTTCAGTAGGGGCAGCAAAAGAGCTTCCCGGCCCATGGCACTGCCTGTATCTGAGTCTGTCTTCCGGCTGCTGCCTTTGACACTGACTGTCCCAGGACAGCCCAGGAGTGGAGACGTCCAGTGGCAGCGCTTTTGGAGACAGCGTCTGTCTAGCTGTCTATCTGTCCGAGGGCTGTAGTTCCAGCACATCACTACCACTCCTGGGCTGGCCTGTCGTCCCCTGTCACGGCGATGCTCCCACCTCTCTCCTCCAGCCTGCAGCCTTGCCCTCGGCCAGGGCGGCGGGGGTGGGCGGTGCCTCCCCTCGGCCACCCTCGGCCGTGCGGGGCGGCTCCGGCCCGGCCCGGCCCCGCGGGCGGGGCCCGGCTGAACTGACGAGCGGGCGGGGCACTGCGCTCATGTGACATCGCCGAGCCGCCGCTGCTGCTGCCGTGCTGCTGCCGCCGCCGCCGCCGCCGCCATGGTGCCGTCCCCGCTCGCCCTGCTCCTGGCGCTGGGCGCCGCCGCCACCGCCCTGGCCGAGCCCCTCCGCTTCGTTGACTGCGGTGAGTGGCTCGGCCCGCGGGGCAGCGGGAAGAGTGCAGCAGCGGGCGGAGACGGCCCGGTAATCCCAGCTCTTCCTTACAGGTTCCGTAGAGGGCAGCATCCAGGAGGTGAACGTGAGCCCCTGCCCCACTCAGCCCTGCCTGCTTCACAAGGGGACATTCTACAGCGTCAACGTCACCTTCGTCAGCAGTAAGGAGCACGTCCCCAGCGGGAGTGGGCAGGGGCAGGTGATCCCCGCTGTGTCCCGCTGCTGGGAGGGGAGAACGGCGGCTGGAGGAGGATCTGGGTGGGAGGAAGAGTGTCCCATAGTCGTGTTCTTGCAGCCTCTGGGGTGTGTGAAGGGCAGGGTGTGAGGTATACATGCGTTCTCCGTGTTTTGCAGAGACTGAGAGCCACGGCAGTCAAGCAAGGGTGTACGGGGAGCTGCTGCACGTGGACATACCTTTCCCTATTCCTGAGCCTGATGGATGCAAGTCCGGGATCCAGTGTCCCATTCTGAAGGGCTACTCCTACAGCTACCTGAATAAACTCCCTGTGAAGAGCGACTATCCCAATGTAAGTATGCAGGCAGCTCGTCAGCTCCTCAGCTACTGCCCATACTGGTGTAGTCTCACCACCTGCCTGTAAGGGAAGACACCTTGTTCTGTTCTGGTGAGAGGAGACTCCATAGACAGTCTGGTGTTCTTTCTGCTGTATGACTCTAGTTTCAAGTTCCCACTTTAGGACAGACCCAGTGAAGGAAGCGGCCTAGCTCCAGCTGCTGAGAAGTGGCTTCAGCTGCTCCAGTATCTTCCTGTGCTGTGCTTCCCACCAGAGCCTGCTGCATGCAGCTGAATGCTCACACACTGTAGGTGCTCAACTCTGGAGTGCCGTTCAGCTGGGGATGCTGCAGGGTGTTTCCACTCTTATTTTCTCAGGGAGTGGGAATCCGAGTGCAGTGTGTGGAGGTCTCCTCTGTCATGCAGCTGAGTCATCCATCCACAGATGGTACTCCAGGAATTGGTGCATGAGTGTGGCCCGCCTATCTCACACAAGGGGAATGCCCCAGCTCTGTCCTCTTTGTGCAGAGCTCCCAGGACCTCCTTGTTCCACACAAGTGATAACTTTTCTCCCCATGCCCTTGCCTTAAGATTTCCTGAATGTTCTTATCTTCCTGTTTTCCTCTCTCTTTCAGATTAAACTGATTGTGAAGTGGGAGCTGATAGATGACCAGGACCAGATGTTGTTCTGCTGGAAGATACCAGTGGAGATTACCGGCTGAGGAGCTCTGCCATTAGTAGGGCTTGGGGAGGGGAAAACCAGAAACAACACAGGCCAAATTCTTTTATATAATAAGTATTTCTTACTGCTTCCTTCAGAGCTCTGCAGCCTCTGAGCAGCCAGCACTGTGTTCCATGCAAGATCAGCCACAGGCAGAGTGCTCTTACTGCATTTAGGTGACATCCCTGGGGTGTTCTCCTAGCAGCTCAAGGGGCAGCAGTGTCTGCTGCAGGACTGACTGAGCATCATCCTCCAGCTGCTCTGTGGAGGCACTTTATCTGTTAGACATGGAGCTGTCTGTCCTCACAAAGGAATTTCTCAGCAATGAACCTGGCTATTGTCTGAGCTGCTACCTGGTAACCCTTCAGTGCCTCTTTTAGATTGCTGGTTGCATCCATCCTCCCGTGTTTCTCCTGCTCTGTTATGATTGGGATGCCGCTGGGACCCGCATTTGCTACCCATGCAGCTGAAGCAGAGGGAAGGAGAGGAGTCTTTCCCTGAGCTGACAGCCTGCTTTGTCCTGGGCCTCTGCTCAAGCCAGCAGGACTCCAGCTGGGAAAACTTCCTTTTTGTGGACGCAAAGCCAAATGGTGTTCAGTGTCTCTGCAGGGATGATTCTTTCTCTAACCAGTGGTTTGCACTACTACTAACTTGGAGCTGCTGCGAGCTCCTCAATCTCTTTTTGTAACTTTCCTTTTAATAAAGGCTAGACAAAATCTGCTTGTGTTGTGTTCTGTGAGTGAAGAGGAGCAGGAGGAAAAGCAGAGTGGTTGAGCATCTTCTAGTTGGGATTTGACTGGTCTTCTTACCTGAAAGCATGAATAGAGGTGGTATGCTGGCCTGAGTGTGGGTGACCTGGAAGCAGCCAAACATCTGTTGCTGGCATGCAGCTGGCAGTGTCTGGCTGTGCTCCTCCCTTGCTAGTCCTATGCAGGCTTGACATTGTGCAAAGGCTCCCTGAAGAGGTGGTGGTGGTGTAGAACACGGCCTTGCTTACTGCAGCATAGGTAATATACTGAGGGCGCTGGGGCTGGAAAAATAACTCCCAGACCTGCCAGAGAGCTCTTACCAACTGCAGTAACCACATGTTCTCATGTGGGAACTGCAGCCCCCTTGTGTGAGAACAAGGCAGGGTGTGAGAAGCTACAACTTCTGTGCTGTCTGCGGCGACTGGAGATGGCTCTTGCCACTGGTGCTGGGCTGGGGATTTGGCCTGGCAAAGGTTTGTGGCTCAGCAGCAGGAGGAGGCTATGTGCCAGCTGAGAGGGCTAAGAATTGGCTTACAAGTGGGATGGCTCTGCCCTTGGCAGAGGCAAGGCAGGCACGGTTCTGACAAGCCCCAGTGTCTTGAGCCACAGGGGCCCAAATAAATGTTTTATTTAACAACATGAGAGAAGTTTCCAGCAGACATGGTTAAAAAAAAAATCACCAACAACTTTACAGAAAGGAAGCTGGACCTGCTCTCCCTCCCCCTGCCCAGCCAGCATGAGGCACAAAGTGTGGGGCTAAAGGCCACAGGGAGAGCTGGCCCTGGGGCCCCTCAGGCCTCTCTCCCATGCCCCAAGGTTAGGCAGCAGCTCTAGAAAGCTGGGGTGGAACCCCCATCTTAAACCTCTGGCCTGGGGGCTGGACGCTTCACAAGGAGCAGGGCCAGCACCCATGGTGTGGGTAAGGCTTGTCACTAGGTCAGTGCAGCAGTGGCAGGGAGATGAACCCCCTTTCTTGGCAAGGTGAGGGGGAGAGGCTGGAGCTGTGTGGCAAGGGAAGGTGTCCTGTGAGCCTCCATGACACAGGGCAATGCGACAGATGCTGAGGGCTGGGGTGGGCTCTGCTGCAGGAAGAGCAGGGGCTGGCAGGACCAAGAGGGGTGCAGAGGCTGGGAGCTCAGCCCTGACCTAAAGTGGTGGCAGGGAAGTTGTGCACTTCGAAGGGGAAGGAACTCGAAGCACCCACAGCCCCAGGGGGCCCTTCTTCTGTGCTCCCAGATCCCAGAGCCATGCGCAGGGGAGCACCCTTGCCCCTGCTCTCCTAGAGCTACGCTGCTGGGTTCTGGGCTGTCTGGGGCACGCAGTGGTGTGATCGGGCCAGGGCCACGTAGCCCGGCAAACATTTGCAGCGATAGGAGCCCTCTGTGTTCTCGCAGGTGCCACCTCGGCACAGGGGCTCAGGGCTGCCCACCTCCTCACACTCGTTGATATCTGCAAGGAGAAGGATTGGGCTGAGCTGGTGGCACAGTGAGTGGTCCCAGCCCACAGCCATCTCCTTGTGCCCCTGCCATCCCCCCTGGCCCTCCCACACAGATTCTGCATGCCCTGCCCCCAACCAGTACCTCCAGGATGTCCACAGTGACCCCACCAGCCTCCCATGCCCTCAGCATATCTGCAGAGCATCTGTAATATCCAAGGGTGGCATACCCACTGTCCTCCAGCACAGTACTGAATCCTGCCCCACGTACACCAGATAAAAGCCCATTCATGCTCCGCAGCTGGTGACACCCCCTGGTGAGCAGCTTTGGGCTAACAAGTTGTAATAGCCTAAGATCTGGGGAAAAGGCCACCTCTAGCCTTGAAAAATGCCCTTTTCTGATCCAACAAAGTCGACCAGGCAAATGATGGTGGCCCTGAGAGGCCGATTATCATCTCCAGGACCAAAACACAGAGGGACTTCGTGCTGCACAAACAAACGGCTTATTTTATTAACCTGCAAACTGTGCCAAAGGGCTCAGGCCAGCTGGTCAGGCAGGAATGTGCATGTGAGCCCTAGAGCAGCTGCCCTACTGTGACAGGTCTGCTCTGCTAAACGTACTCACCCAGACACCCTGCCTGAGATACACCAACTTGTGGTGGGGCCATGAGCTGAACAGACCACCCCTGTACAACCCCAGAACCACTGTTTGCACCCACAGGTCTTCCAAAGCCCAAATCATCACCTACCAAGGCAGGTCTAACCTCCCTGACCACAAACTGCAGACTCAACTCACAGATCAGCAGGGAGTGTGGAGCAGCTAATGGGTTCAGCTGGCCACCCATGGGAGAGAGAAGGCCCCAGCAGTAGCCAATGGACCCCGGGACGACCAAAGTGCTCTGCCACCCCAGGGACCTCGGGTTATCTCTAGCATAGGTGGAGAGGGCCATCTGACAAAGAAAGAGAAGCGCAACCCCAGTGAGGGATGCTGGAAGCAAAACTTTCAGGGAGGTAAGAGAAAACGCAGCAGTCACAGGAAGAAGAAGGAGAAGGGAAACGTGAAAAGAGAGAGTTTGAGGAACAAGGTAGTCTTCACACCCAGCCAAACCAATGGTTAAACTGACACTGTGGACTTGCACTAAACCTCAGGACCAGACATGGCCATGAAGAGGATGGCTTGCTTGGAAGCCCAAGGAGAAGTTAGGCACATCAAGGCAGATGTGCTTTGCAGCCTCAGAAGCAAGGGAAAGCAAAAGATGAAAGAGCAGGTAGGTTGGTCTGGTCACCAAATTGGGAGGAGAAATAAAACAAGGAACTTGAGCCCAGAGAGACCCAAAAGCCAGAAGCAACAGAGTAATGCTAGCAGTCTGCACCAAGTCCTGGAGTTTGCCCACTTGGGCAGGGGTGGGGGCACACAGCCCACCTTACAGGGTATGGGTAAGCTGTCCCCAGAGGGAAGTGAGAGGGGAGGTGCTGCAGCAGCTGTAGGAGTATTCTAAAGGCCTGAATTCAGCAAGGTAAAAACATGGGATGACTAAGAACCAAGCAGGAGAACTGAAAGGAAAAAAACCAGGCTGCAGTGTAAAATAAAGGGTAGTTAATTCAGGATAGAAAAGGCAACAAGCAAAGGCTCCATAAATATGTTAGCAGGAAACAATGGGGAATGTCAGTCTACTTCTTATCAACAGAGGAAACAAAAGCCAGTCGAGCTGGCTGCAGCAGCTAACACGGGCTTTGTTCCAGCCATCATAAAAACACTCATGGTGATCAGACAGGGCACAGACCATGTCTGAAGTGTTTAAACAAGGATGCAGGAGCACAGGGAGGGAAAGGCCACACTGTGATGGAGAGGTTAAACAATCAGATATAAAACAGTTACATACATAAAGGTTTGCCGCAATGCAAGTTCACATGCTTAATGCTGCCTGCAGTCCCTGAAAAGCTGACAGTTCTCTCTGAGATGGGAGCATAAAGGAGGCCTCAGAGAAGTGACAAAGGATAAATCTCGTAACCATCTTCAAAAACAGAGAAAGGAAAATCCAGAATTAGAGTCTGCTAACCCCTAAGCAGTTCAGGTTTGTGAATGATTAAGTCATAACCCTCTAAAGGACGACAGGATCATTTAATAGCTGGTACAGATCAGTTAAGGCCTGATTACGTTAAGCCAATCTGGTTCTCTTCCCTGACCTGATAACTGGCCTGTCAGATAAGGGAGAAGTGGTGGATATGATGTGTCTTGGCCATGGTGAGGATTTCAACACACTCTCACATGACACACTCAAACAGATTGAGAAAATACCCTCTAGATTAAACTGTGGCAATTGCACAATGGACCGCATAGCTGCACTCCAAAGACAATTAGCAATACCTGGCTGTTACAATACAAGCCTTTTAAAGCACAGGTTGCAGTGGTCTGTCCTCACCCCTACTCCATGCAAATGTTGTCAATAAGGTGGACAAAGGAAGGATCCCCATGCTTATAAAATGTAACTGCGTGATGCCAGACTGCAAGAACTTTGCAGGGTTCAGACTTACTCTGATAGAGAAGTGGCACAAATTCAACTAGACAAAATTCACTGAAGGCAAATGCAAAGCACTATGGCCAAGGAAAGGGAAACTGCACAAATGCAGAAGAGGGAGTAACATCTCAGGCAGCAGTTTTGCACAGCTGCATTTGGGGTGGTAGAGACCATGGGTTCTGTATGAAGAAGCTGCACCATTGTATTGTACAATAAGGATGCCCCAAGTTGGAGTAAGTGCCGTGCCTAAGGAAAAAGAGGGTCTTCATCTGCTCTGTTGAGTGCCTGAGGTCTCAGCTGGCTTGGAGAGATATAATGTGAAAAGGATGGAGACATGGCATAGGGATGTAGAGGAAATACAGAGAGAAGATTTAGAAACCGTGTCTCATAGGGCAGGGTGGAAAGTGAGGAATTTCACCAGGGCAGTGGTGAATGTAGAGAACATTAATCACAGTAACAATGGCTTGATGTACAAGAGTGGCATGAGAAGACAGGAGTCATCAGCCGCTCTCGGTGATGCCCAGAGCTGTTCTTACCTAGCTGCCAGCAGAAAGCGGCCGGCTGAACCCGCGAGGGCCCTCCCTCCCAGCCGTGTGGGAAGGCACGGAGCGAGAGCGGGACCGCTCCCGCTGCTGTCCCGGCCGGCACCGGCAGGGAGCAGCCGCAGCCCGGAGACGCGAGGCTCACTCACCCACGCAGGCCATGCGGGTCATGTCCAGATGGAAGCCGTCGAAGCAGTCGCAGGTGTATCCCTCCGGGACGCGCACGCAGCGCCCGTTCTCACAGCCATTGAGGATCCCGCACTCCTCCGCCTGCAGCCCCTCGAAGCCCTCGTAGAGGCCTGGAGGGCGGCAAGGTGGGGTCAAGAGCAGGGTGAGCCTCGGCCCGGCCACAAAGGGGATATCGGGTATGCAGCAAGGCAGTGCTGGTGGCGCCAGGACTGACTCAGAACAGCCAGGACAGAGCTTGCTCCAAGCCTGGAGCAGCCCAGCCAGGGTGGGAACTGCCAGGCAGTCCCCGTGGACACAGTCTGGGTGGGAAGATACTTCTCTGTGTTTCCAGTACTCACCGGTTTGGCTGGGCAGGTAGCGGGGTGGAGACCGCACTGGGCCATGGTGGAAAGGGATGCCACGAAACTCAGTGCTGTGTTCCCTCCGAGGGAAACTAGCGTCGGGGTTTCCGTACTCAGACTCCAGGTAGTTGTAGTAGGGGCTGGGAAGGCCATAGTGGGGGTCTTCCAAGCCCGGTCCATACTCATACCTAGGTCTTTCTCGGAGCTCAGCCCCTCTCTCACTGTCTTCACTGGCCCCATTACACAGGAAAGCAAAATCAGCTGCAAGTGGTGAGGAAAAGGAAGGGTCAGTGCAGCCTGGCTCAAGGTCCACTATATGGCCAGAGGGTGTGCATCCACACTGGGTTAGCTGAGCCAGGCCTGCATTCAGTGCCCTCCAAAGCTGCAGTTGTGTAGTTTGTTGATTGTCAAGAAGACTAGCTCCAGTCCTGGGGCCAGCAGGTCCTTGAGCAGCAAGAACCCCAATTCCCAAGGTGCTCCCATCCCCAGCTGCCACTACCTCCTACCCTGTGCAGAAGCAGTGGGATGCACAGGGCAACTCTCCCCTCAAACACCTTGGACTCACTGCAAACCAATTTCAGGTACATTCTACCCACTGGTGCAGCTCAGCCCTGGAGAAGTGTGGGGAGGGGGTTACCTACTCCTTGGGCTGGTTCCAGCAATGCAGAGACCTTACGCAGCACACCTGCACAACGTGACAAATGGCAGTCCAGCCCATTCCCACCCTTGCTGGGAGATGCTTGCCCACACCGCCCCACTTACCAGAGGACCTGTGGGGACAAAGTGCACAGTTCTGGCCCCAGGCTTCACCGAGCCGGCAGCAGCACTCGGTGTACGTGGTCTGCTGGCCATGCAGCAGGTCTTGGCAGATGTAGTCAGCGACGGTCTGCCAGCAGACGTCCAGGTGGATTTCATACTCCTCCAAGGTATCTGTGAGTGACACAAGCAAAGGATGCCATGAAAATCATCCAGAAGAGTGCGTTTCCATCATGTCCCAAGAGGGATGACCATGTGCCCCAGCTACTGCCCCTTCCTTGCCCTGGCTGGCCTCTGTGCTGGTGCTGACACCTCAGCCAGACACCAAGTCCCCACTCACTGCTCCCTCTTGGAGGACCCAGCCATGGGGCAGGATGTGTGGGGCAAAGGTGTGCTGCGGTGGGGATCAGGCTCACCTGCCCTACTGGAGAAATTCACACACCGGTTGCCAGTGGCATCCAGCACAAGAGGGAGGCTGCAGAAGCAGTGGTAGGAGCCTTCTGTGTTCAGACACTCGCCGTTGATGCAGTACACTTCGTTCTGACACTCATCCTGATCTGCCCACATACAAGGACAGAGCAAGGTTTCAGGCTGGCAGACATGAGCAATGTGACCTTTTCCCTGCCCAAGCAGGGACCTCAGGCCCTTCTCTCTTGTTCCCCAGGAGAGTCCCAGGAAGCCTGTTAGCTAGACCTGGCCCAGCAGGGACAAGTCTGGGTGCAGCAGCACGGCTGTCCCTCCGTGCACGGTGGGGTGCCCACTACTCTTTCAGGCCATCTTACCAACACACTCAAGCCTGCCGGAATCATAGAAGTATCCTGTACGGCAGAAGCACTTGTAGCCCGGCACCGTGTTCAAACACTGTCCATTGCGGCAGAACTCGGAGCCAAATATCTCACACTCATCCATGTCTGAAAAAGGGATGGAGGGAGGACAAGTGTCTCAGGAAGCAGAGCCATGGAAGCCAGGTGGAATGGGTGCTATACCTGCAGAAAGCTGTTACAGCACCTTGTCTGGATCACTGAGGTCCCCAAGGAAGTCCCCCACGTCTCCCACAGGCCCCATGCTTGGGAGCAGAGGGGGAAGCACCCCCAGGCAGAGCAGCATGAGGGATGGTGTGGAACAGGACACTTTTACAAATAGGAAGTTAATGTGTCTCAAGAACACCACCCCCGTGGAGGTGAAGTGCCAAAGACTGAGTGGGCTGGCCACTGGGAGATCTGATCAGTAACTGGAAGAACTGTGTCTTAATGGTCCCCATCCCTGGTTCATAATGAGAGATTTGCACCAAGAAAGAATCACTGCCAGCAACGAGGCAGGACTGGAGGGAGGGGCACTTCCAACTCAACCATACGGGCAATCTGGGATTTCTCTGGAATGAGGAAAACACCAGCAGGATGTTAGCATACCCCGTGACAGGCCTGGGGAGATAGTTCTGTCAATGCATTTTCATGCAGGGCTTTACATAGTGCCCTCCCTCTTCCCCCTGGAAGAAATGAAAGAAAATGGTGCTAGTACCTGTGAAAGAGACTTTTCCTGAGAGCGGATCTTCCTGGGGAATATAGCCCTTCCCAAGAGGGCAGATCTCTTGGTACTCCACTGACCAAGATATAGATGCCAAGAGGAGATGGAAAGAAAAGATGCAGCTCGTTAGTGCAATCAAGGTGGAACTGGCAGGCAGAGCACTGGCCCTGCCTGTTGTGGTGGCGCCACAGTCCTACCTGTGCCTGGGATGGGGCAGGGGTAAGTCTCACAGTTGTCACCCCAGGCTGCCCCCACAGTACAGCAGCACTCCTCCTTGGTGATGTTCCTGGCCAGGACGCTGTCACATAGGCGAACGTCACTGATGTGGTAGTAACACTGCTTGCGCTCTGCGCTGTCAGAGGGGTGGGCTGCATGTGTGTCGGAGCCCTCTAGAAGACAGCAGAGCAGGGACGGGATGGGGTCCTTGGCACCCCAACGCAGCATCCCATACCTAGAAGGTCCCAGAACACACCCATCACCAGCAGTGTGGCCTTCCCAGGTCCTCACTTTCAGGCTTCTGAGCTCTCCCCAGATAAAAACTTGCCCATATCTGTGGAGGGTTGTACAGCCCTGTCAGCCCCTCATCTTTACCTCACCCCAGCCAGGGCTACCACACTCCTGCTCTAGGTGCCACCCATGCTCTATCCTAGTTGCGTACTCACCCATGGCAGCTCGGGGCTTGCACTGCCCTGCCTCTGTGTCGTACTCCTCATGGTCACTGGGGCAGAGGCACAGGAAGGATCCCTCCACATTCTCGCAAAGCGCAGTTCCGCACACGGCAACCATCAGTTCACACTCGTTCACATCTGCAAAGCAAGAGGTAGCAGTGGGCAGCAGGAGCCCTGCCGCTGCATGGGCAGCCCATGCATGGTCTGCAGCATGAGGCTACTCTGCAGTAGGGAAATGAAAGCTGTTAGGGACGAGCTGGGAGCTGTGTTCATACTGTGGCTCAACACAAGTCTGGCAGAAGCCTCGTGCCCTGCTCTTAGAGGATTCAGAGCCTGAACTCCAGCTTGCTGAAATCTAGTGGGTTGCTGGATCACAGAATCATCTAGGTTTGGAGGTCCCCGGTCCAACCCTCTGCTCAAAGCAGGGTCAGTTATAGGATCACACTAGGCTGCTCAGAGCTTTTTCTTGTTGGGTTTTTAAAATCTCCAAGGATGGCAACTGCACAACCATCATAGGCAACTGTTCCACTGCCTGCCTGTCTTCATGGTGAAAATGTTCTTCCTTAAAATACACCCTGCCTGTTATCTACAGGCACCCATTAAAGTACCTCTCTAGCACCTTCAGTGCTTCCATCTCCCAAAGACCTTCTTTCCACCTGGACAGAAAAGGGCTCCATTGTGGGGACTGTCTGGCCCACACAGCAAGGGGCCCAGGGGACCCCACGGGTTGGGAGAACCCCTGAGATACCCTAAAAGTTATGGGAAGGAATAGCTTCCCCCCAGGATGCTTCATTCTATTATGTTAATATATTTTGAGTTCTCCGTTCTGTTTGGCCCCTGCCTTCACCTAGAAGGAATCCCTTTCCCCTTTCCCCATTGGCCCCCTAACCTCAGTCTCGACTATTCCCCGCCCCCATATAAAACCCCTGAGTTCTGTCCGAAGCTTGTCTTTTAGCCTGAGTCCCCTTCACACGTGGGGTTTTGAAAATAAAGCTCCCACGTGGAATTTGCCAGCTAAAGGATCCTTCCTGACTCTTTCATTGCTGCTATATTAGAGAAGTTAGTCAGCTGTCATGTGTCCTGGAGAGTGCCAGTCCTGCCCAGACCGGAGAAGCCAAAACGGGACTGTCACCAGCCACCTGCCGTGGACTGCCGCTTTGCCCCGGACCCTGTAGCTGCGAGCTGCCAGTCTAGAGCGGCTCAGCCGAGTCCAGGCGTGCTGCGGGCAGGAACCCCCAGAAAGCCGGAAATCCTGCACTTCTCCCAAAGAGAAGACACCGACACTCCATGTTCACTGGGAAACACTTTTTCAGAGCCTGGTGCTCTGCAATCTCAAAGATCTGCTGTGGTAAGGGGAAGGATTTTGACTCCATGAGCTGCCCTGTCCACATGTGTGATTCTCAATGCGTGAGTGCAGTCCCTGTCTGCGGTCAGGGAGCCATCACACAGCAGGGACGCCAGCCTGGCATCTGCCAATGGCTCTCCTTCACTGCCTGGCAGAGTGATCCTGGCAGACTCACCTATACAGTAGTGCCCGGAGGGTGAGCTCTGATAGCCACGGTCACAGAGGCAGCGGAAGGAGCCATCTGAGTTCTCGCAGAAGCCATGGCTCCCACACAGCGTCTCGTTGGCACATTCATCAACGTCTGCAGCAAAGCCGAGAACAGGAGTTGTCCTAGACCCCACTTCTCTCAATGGACACCCCTACTCAGGCCCTTCTGCTCTGACCCCAAGATCTGGGGCTGGGGCAGGCATTCCCTTGATGTGAGAGACTGGGTCTGGTTGCTCCAGTCACTCACCTTGCTATGAGTATGGATGTTAAGAGAGGCTCCCTGCAACACCGCAAGTCACAAAGAGGCCATGTGAATAGAGCAATAGGGGCAGGGCAGGAATGGGAAATTGATGGAAACCATGGGAGGTGACTGGCAGGGGTGACTGAGGGTAGCAGTTTCCTGCAGAGGTGTAAAGGGACACAGAGTGTACAGGCTCACATTGGCAGGAGATAGAAGCATGCAACTGAATGTGTGGGGCAAGCGCAGACATATGTAGGATGATACCCTCCTGCGCCATTCTTCTTGACCTGGTCCTTCTCCAAGTCCTATAGTGCTATGGGGCTGGACAATCACAGCTGGGTTCTCTGCTTACAGAGGGCAGGTTTACAGCCCTGCTGTCTGCACCCTGTTCCCCTCCAACTGCTGCATGAAAGTTTTCTTGGAGCACTCAGAGCAGCTATGTGTCCATAGCCCATGGTTCCCAAGGCCAGGAGCAGCTCCACATGCTAAGGCTGAGTCTTAGTGCAGCTCAGAACCCAGCGGCTGGCAGCACCTCCTCCCTGCTGCAACCTTCCCTGAGCTGCAGAGAGTCTGAAAAACTGCAAAAACCCCTCTGCTCTTTCCTCTGTGCTGGAGCCTGGGCTTCAAACTCAGACTCCCCAGCCTAACACACACTAGTACCAGCAGCCTTTCCCCTCACCCTGGCCTGCCAGGCAGGTGACTGGCACTGGCCCCAGCAAGCACAGCTTACAGGGAGCTGCAGTCCAGCCCCAAGCCTGAAATGACTGTAACCTGCCCAGGACTCTCCCCAAGCGGAAAGCAGCACAATGCTGTGTCTGTTCCAGATGCCAGGAAGAGAGAAGTCTAGACGCAAGCAAGCAGCACAGCCAAGAAAACAAACTCTCAGCATTATCTGCTCCACCAGCCACACATTTCCTCCTCCTCCTTCTCCCCTGTGCCTCTGGCAGAGATGTCCCACAGCCACCCTGTTCCTGCCAGGGCGAGGGACAGGGAGACCCAGAGCTGTACTCACCAATGCAGTCACCCAAGGGGGTCCAGTGGAAGCCAGGCTGGCAGCCCATGATACAACGATAGGAGCCCAGGCTGTTCTGGCAGCGCCATGTGCCACAGATGGCATCCCCATATTCTTTACACTCATCCACATCTGCAGGGAGGAGAGCAAGGGGATGAGGATGGTCAGATGGGGACCCTGTTTGTTCAATGCAGCACCTGGGTCCGCTTCAGTTGGCCAGAGACCTTCAACCTCGTCCTCCTGACAAGTCACCAGCAACTTTGGGTACTGGGAGCAGAACTGCCCTCCCCCCCGCATTGGCTTCATTCGTCCCCTCAAATTCCGGCAGGCTGATCTCCCCAGCAATGAGCTCTCACCCACGCAATCATCAGTCTCCTGGGAGTGTTTGAATCCATTTTCACACAGACACCTGTAGGAGCCTTCTGTGTTCAGACACTGGCCTTGCGAGCACCGGGACTTGTCTGCACATTCATCCATATCTGTGAAATCAAGACAAAAACATCAGCCTGGATCTCACAGCAGGGCAGGAAGCAGAGGCCAGGACCTAGGGTACGTCCCTGCCCAACTCTCCAACTCACCTTGGCAGCTGATTCCACCAGCTGTGTTTGAGAAGCCAGGAGCACAAATGCAGAAGTAGGATCCATGACTGTTGAGACATTCACCATTGGGACTACAGATCTCACTGTTCAGGCACTCATTCACATCTGCAGAGGGAGCAGAATCAGGACCATGCACCCAGCCCTGGAGTATATCCTTCACCAAAGCCACATGCATTCCCTGTTCCCAGTCTTTTACAGGCAGCCTTCAAAGGACTCCCAGCCCCTGGTTTTCTCTTCTGTCCATGGTGAGCCAGAATTTGATTACAGCCTTATGGATGGGCCATGCATGGTGGCATCGCTTGCCTTGGCATCAGCATCCTCCCTGCTTAGAAAGAAGGGGGATCCAGTATGTACTGGATCCAGAGGGCTGCACAGATGGGGTTCGTACCTTCGCACGCGGTGCCATTGATGAGTTCAAAGCCAGTCTGGCAGTGGCACTCATAGGAGCCTGGTGTGTTTCTGCACTCTCCTCCCAGGCACTGAACAGCAGGGTTCTCACACTCATCCACATCTGCCAAGAGGAAGGGCACAGCACAGTGAGGCCCCAGTTCTTGCCACCACTGGGCAAGATTCCCATCCAGAGAAGCCATCACCCAGCTGTTGGCCTGCAAAGTGGGTTTAAGCTGCCCTCCCAGACCATCCCATCACAGTGAGAAGACGACAGAGACTCCCTGTTACCAAGGTGTGCAGATTCAGCCCAGGCTCTTCACTCCCATCACAGGAACCAGCAAAACACTATCCCAGTACCAAGTTAGTGGTGCCCAGTGACAGGACCAGAGGCAAGGGGCACAAACTGAAATACAGGAGGTCCTGCCTGAACACTCTCTTACTGTGACAGTGGCAGAGCACTGGCCTAAGTTGTCCAAAGACATTGTGGAGTCTCCCTTCTTGGAGATACTGAAAAACTATCTGGATGTAGTCCTGGGCAGACAGCTCTTGATGGTTCTGCTTGAGCAGTGGGCTAGATGGGATGACCTCCAGAGGTCCCCTCCAACCTTGGACATTCTGTGATTCTGTGAGCACAGGGATACTGCTAACCCCGGTGTCTGTCTCCAGCAGAACTCTGCTCTGGGTACGACAACCACCCAGACGCCAGTGCAGAGTCACAGTTACTGGCAAATCCTCTCTTCAACCAACTGCACAAGAGCAAACATCAGGAAATCAACGCAGCACCAGCCCTACCTTCTGATGCTGTCTTTCCACTTGCCAGACTTGCCTACAATGTCCTTCTTGTGGAAGAGCTGTCCAGGGGCCTGCCTATAACAACTCTTACCCAACCGCAGAGCTCTCTACAAACTCTCTCTCACCCAACTCTCCCAAGCCTTGGCCAGAATCTGCTGACTCTGAGGATTTTGCTCACAGCAGAGGAGGGAGGGATACCCTCCCTTGCACAGAGGGCTGCGAGATGCCAGCAGACTGCCTGCAGCCCTTGAGGTAGGGGCAAGCACTAGAGAACACTGCACTGACAGGAGGTAAAGCCCTGAGACTGGCAGCTCCTGAGGGTAGGGAGGAACATTTTCCCCTTTGCAGAGCACTGAACATGCCACAGGCACAAAGAGCATTGATTCCTACCACCTCAGGGCAGGATTCGCAGCTTTTCAGTCTCAAAGGGTTGCAAGTAGCAGTATTATTGAATCCCTCTGGAGAGGAACCAAAACCTAGTTTATTTACAAAAAAACTATCACAAAACCCTTATCATTTTTCAAATATGAAACCTAAATCCACATACAAGGCCACCAGCCAAGGCAGGGAGGAACATGCCATCCTGCCATCAGGTCAATGTGACCCAAACAGTATCGAACCCTGATAAGATGCCCTCATGAAATGGCTGGGGCAAGGTGGCTGAAATGGGGCAGCTCATGTGGAGTCTTGGGAAAAGGGGGGGACAGATGTAAGCCATCAAACCACAGCTCTTCCATCACACCCAAAAATGAAATGGAAAATAAGTTCATTTCACACTGGCTTTCTCAGACATCAAAACAGAGGAGAATTAAGGGTGGAAAACTTCCCTCTCCTCCCCGCTGGAGGCCCCCATATAGGGGGATCCTTCTGAGAGTCACATCAAAGGCAATATCTTCCATTTGCCAGCTACGTGCAGGCTGCAGAGCTCTGCAGTGCTCCAGAGATAAATTCTCAGCACGTGGCCATTCTTTAAACAAATACCTTTGCCAGCTCTGCCCTTTCCCTTCCCGTGCTCCAAACAGGGAATTTGCATAAAGCCATCTCAAGCTCCTGTGGTCAACCATCAGAGAGGGAGCTTTCCTGCTTGTGCTGGGGCAGTTGAGCTGTAAAGCTGGGACTGAGCACTCTCGTGTCTCAGCACTGCAACCAAAACAAATCGATGCTGCTGTTAACTCTCTGCCAGCATACCTGGCACAGCAGAGCCCTTGATCTAAGCTTTCCCTGTTAAACATGTCCAAGTTACATTAGGGGCTAGGGAAAAATGATGAAACTTGGGTACCCACAGTCTCTCCATGGGCTGTGGACCCAAGGCTTCTCCTTCTGTTGAAGACGTACATTTGAAGATATGCTCCCATACACACAGTTCTGAACTAAACAACACACAACTCTGCCAATGTTTTCAGGCCTCCTGTACTCCTCTGGCCTTTGTCAGCATCTCCTAAATCATCATTAATCCATGATTCTTTCCCCCCATCCCTTTCCTGTGTGAGCAAAATCACCTTCCTGCTGCTCCAAGTGGCATCTGCTCGCAGCCTTCCATGCACTCTGCTGAACAGGAAGCTAAAGAGCTGGAAAAGGATTCTGAGGCTAAAGAAGTCCTCCTACCCCACCAGTAACCCAGCTATGGCAATGTCTCTTCCCTCATGTCCTCCAGCATCTGCTCCTCTGTTCCTGGGGAAGGGATACCTTCACACATGCTGCCATCTCTGGAGACAGCATAGCCGGTGTCACAAGACATGCAGGAATAGGAGCCCTCAGTATTGAGGCAGAGTCCGGAGGGACAGCTAGCCTGGGCTGTGCATTCATTGACGTCTGCATAAACACATGAGGGAGAGTGGCATAAGTGGAAAAAATGCGGCACAACCATGACCAGGGGCACATGTGCTGGGGGAACCAGCCACTAAGGTGGCCAGGACTCAGGCAGAGCCAAGTGCTCAGGGAGAGCCCAGGGAAATATTTGGCCTGAGCGTGTGACACTTCAGAGTGTCTGCACTCACGGCTCCCAGGTACCTTGGCAGCTCTTCCCGTCAGGTGCCACCTCATAGCCGCGGTAGCAGGAACAGCGGAAGGAGCCATCCAGGTTGACACACCGTCCATGAGCACAAGTCCCCTCCACAAGACACTCATCCACATCTGTGTGATACAGCAGAAGGCAGCATGGGAGGGTGCTCGGGGCAGTCCCTCCATACAAGCCACGAGTGCAGTAAGTCCTGGCCAAACAGGCTGGCTGCCTGCAGGGGAAGGATGCTGCCTGTGCGCCTGCTCCATTTGAAGCTTACAGGGAGCAATGCCATGGGGGGCAAGGGTGCTGCCCAGAGGCAGCCCAGATTTCTTACCAATACATCTCCCATTCCTGGGCTGGTAGCCAACCCCACAGCTGACACACTTGTAGGATCCTAGCGTATTGACACATCTCCCACTGGGGCAAGAGCTGGGATCCACACACTCATTGACATCTGCCAAGAAACACAGTTCTTTCAGGCTCCCAAAGGTAAACAGTGCAGCAGCCTCCAATGTATCCTCTCCAGCTAGATCCTCCGAGTCTCCCTCCAGGGCACAGTGATACCCAATAGGAGTTGAGATGAGTTTGCCGGGGCTTAGACAAAAGTTCTTATGGCCTCACCTATCCCTCAGGATCCTACACCCACACCTCAGGGCTGACATAAGTCAGCAGCGAAACTCACTGCTGCAGGATGTTGCCAAAGCCAGGAATGTGCATGGGCAGAGAAAGGGATCAGAGAACATCTGTGCAGGGCTGTCTCATCCGGGTGTTTCATAACTATGATCAGGATGCAACCTCCAGCTCAGTTGTCCTTAAGGCAAGTGCTTTCTGGAGGCCATGTGGGGGAAACAGCATTCTGTGCATGCCCTGTTTCCTGTACTGCCTCCTAAAATAGCTTCCCACTCTGTGATGGAGATGAGCTACTGAGAAAGGGGAATCTTTGATCAGGCACATCATATGTTCACAAGGATGAAAGCTCTGAAGGGCTCAGGTCTTGCCATGTGAAGGGGATGCAATGGGGATGGGTGGCCTGAGTCTCTGCAGCTTGTTCTCCCTGCAGTCTACCTGCCAGCATGACAGTTTTGTGACAGAGCCAAGGTGGCATGAAAATATATAGGCATGTCTTCCCATAATGGGAAACTGGAGTGGGCTGGTCATTGGGGAACTCCATGGAGGGGTGGGAAGGAATCTTGGGAGAACTCCATTCTCTCTGCCCAGGAAAGCTTGTTCCTCCTGCGGTGAAAGGAGGGCACATCCAGTCCTTGGAGAGGGCACAGGGCAGACAAATGTGGGGGTGTCCTACCTTCCTTACAGGAGGACACACAGAGTGATGAAAAATGGAGGTGTTCAGCCATACACAGGGTAGGTTGGAGGGGCAGGGAAACTGGGAGCAGCAAGCTTCACCTTCACACTGTCCTCTGGGGCCCATGGTAAAGCCCTCCTTGCACTGGCAGTGGTAGGAGCCGGGTGTGTTGACGCATCGTTGTCCTCGGCAGATTGAAGGCTGCTCGCATTCATCTCGGTCTGGCAACACACAGGGAGACAGTGCTGAGTCTTCCCCCACCAGTGTCAGGAAGGCTGGGTGCAGGAGAGGACCTGCTCCACCTGCAGCTGACTCTACCCAAGGGAACTGTGCTGGGGCTCTCCTCCATCCCCCATCTGCCCTAGCATCCCCTTGCCATGAAGCAGTGGTCAGGGTTGGCATCACCGCCTCCTGCCCAGATCATCATGGGCAAGGTCCTGTCCCTGAGCAAGCAGGAGAGAGTGATCCCCGTGGATCAAGCTATCCATGGGCAGGCCTGTGGGAAGGGAGGGGGTGCAGGTGTGCATGTGTGTGCATGAGTGCATGTGTATGTGCACATTCATGAGAGAGCGTGAGAGTGAGAGAACAAGGACACCCTGGAGCAATGTCAGCCCTGTGCCAGGTGAACACTACTTACCCTCACAGCTCTGCTTGCCCACCGAGACAGCCAGGGTGTACCCGGAGTAGCAGAGGCAGAAATAGGAGCCCACACTATTGATGCAGCGACCTTTTCCAGCACAAGGGTCTTTCAGACACTCATCTTCATCTATGGCCAGACAGGGAAGGAAGACCAGCAGTCACCACCTGCAGCCGCCTGCAGCTCCCTGCCAGCCCCGCAGTGCAGCAGGAGAGCAGGGCCTCAGCAGAGCTGCCAGACCTTCCCCCAATGGCCTGAAGGACTGAATGGGCCGCTGAGGCCCGGAAGGCCGAGCAGTCTAACCATCAATGGCCAACCTACCAATGCAGCGGAGGCGGCCGGGGTCCAAGGCGTAACCAGGGTGGCACAAGCAGCTGTATCCCTCTGGGGTGAGAACACAAGCACCAGCTCCGCAGGAAAGGGGAGTAGAGGCACAGCCACTGACCCCTGCGAGGAGAGAGCACAGGGTTGGGAGCAGCACCAAAAGGGTGCATGCAATCTGCAAGTGTCTGCTTTGTGTCCCCAACACCACACCAGGAGGCTTTTTCCCTTCTTGGAGAGTGATGCTGAGCCTGCTCCTCTCCTTCTTCAGGCAGCCTGCACCCACGGGGCAAGCGGGAGGACACAGCAGACCCTGCCACCTCCTCGAGCTCCTCTGGCCTGAGATGGGACGCCCCAGTGCCCTATATTGCTCACCTGACTGCAGCCCCATGCCTTGAAACAGAACAGGCAGCAGAGCCTGACACCTGTGATGGGGTTCCTTTTGGGGTGACAGCAGAGCCCCCCCGTCCCACACCACCCTGCTAAGCCGAGCACAGGCAGCAGTGAAGGGGCAGCGAGGCACCACACACCCCTCGGCACAGAGCCAGCCGGGGGAGTGGGGGGGCAGCCCAACCCCATACAAAAGACTATTGAGGAAGACACATTCCTCAGCAAGGTGCCTGCGCCAGGCCTGCTCCCCAAGGTGCTCCAGCCCCCGGCGCAGGGCAGGGGCCACACTCCCAGACACTTAAGCAACCCTGGAACAACAGTACCCTTGTTTCCGGCGCAGTAAACAAGCCGCCCCGGGAGCCACATGCCTCCCCCGGCGCTCCCCCTTCCCGATGAGTCAGCTCACGCCGCGGGAGGGACACGGGGCCAAAGCCACCGAGCGGGTGCGCGGTTCTCTTCGCTCGGCAGCCGCTGCTGCGCCGGGCAAGGGAGCTGCCGGCAGGGAAGGACGCGGAGATACAAGCACTTCGTTCCCCATACAGGTTCGCTCTCGTGACTCCCCACGGCTGGCCAGGTTTCCCTGGCTGGCAGCAGCTGGGCCCAGGCTGGGACAAGAGTGGCAGGGCAGGGACTTTTCTTTTGGAAGTCAAGGAAGGCAAGTGCACAAACAGATTGGTTAAGGGAGAGAGCCCCTGGGCAGAGCTTAGGACATAATTTCGCTGTAGTACCAGGCAAAGAGAGGCAGGAAATCCCCAAGAGTGGTGGACACACACACACACCTGCTGGCACCTGTGTTGGAGCAGCAGCATCCCAGGTGGTAGTGGGGCCAGGCTGGCGAGGACCATGCCAGAACTCCTCTTCCTCTGCTGTGGAAGAAGAGAGGTAAGTCAAGCCACCTGATCCCAGGCAGACGTGCCTGCCCAAGGTTTACCTGTGCTAGCTGTCCTGGCAACCACAGCACCAAAAGAGAACATGGGAAAGGGCTTCAGGGTGGTTGCAGCAACTCCATCATCTTATTATTTAACACAGCCTCCTTCACCTTGCTGGATATTCATCACCTCCCCACATCCCTATAGCCCCACATCAGCCACCTAGTGTGAGAGAGGTCCTCTGTGCTGCCCCACAGCCAGCCCAGCCAGGAGCCTGTCCTGCCCAGCAGCGGGGGCTGCCATGCAGAGAAGGCAGCTTGCAGTCTCCTCACTTTCCTCACTGCCCCGTTCTCTTCCCCACAACCACCCAACCCTCCTGCCAGCCTGGCACTCACCTCTGCGCATGGCAGGCTCTGCAGCGGCATCAGCAGTGCCCTGAGGGACAGAAACATAGGATTCTTGTACATGGAACTGGGATGCAGCACCCCAGAGACATTTTCCCACCCACCTCCTGGCTCCTCTTTCTCCCCAAGACCACTATCCTAGGAGGAGAAGGAATAGAATCATCGAATGTTTTAGGTTGGAAGGGACCTTAAAGATCATCCACTTCCACCCCCCGCCATGGGCAGGGACACCTTCTACTAGACAAGGTTGCTCAAAGCCCCATCCAATTTGGTCTTGAAAACTTCCAGGGATGGGGCTTCCACAACTTCTTTGGTCAATCTGTTCCAGTGTCTCGCCTCCCTTCCAGTAAAGACTTTCTTCCTAATATCTAATCTAAATCTCCCCTCTTTTAGTTAATTTGTATGACATCCCCCTTCCAGCCTATCAAGCTACCATGGATGCACTGAGCTGTAGTATGACAAACCTTACTCACCTGCCCAGCATGAGAAATTTCACCTGGAAAGGAAAACAGTGCATGGTGAGTAGAGAGAAGACATATAAGCATCCTCCTCAAACCCTGACTGCCCTAACATTACCCCACCTCCAAGACACTGCCATTCAGTCCCTCATACTTCTTTGCAAGAGCTTGTTCCCAAAGCCAACACACCTGGACTCCTAGCACTGTGCAGAACCCAGGAACTTCTGCTCTAGCAAGTACTGGCACAAGCAGTTGGTCACACTGCCCTCCAGCTGGGCTGAACAAAAGTCCAAGGACTGGAGTGCTAGGCTTGCCATGCAGGCCTGAGGTCCCGGTGGAGGCAGCCTGGCCAGTCAGCACCAACTGCAAAGATGCAGTTGCAGGAGCCTGAAACACTCAACCTGGTCTCCAAAGACTTGAAGACCTAGGGGCTCATGCCTCAGGAACACTATAGTCATATAGATGTAGGGAGGCCTTTTCAGCCAGAGGTCCATCCATGGTATATGGCAGGACCTGAGAAGTTTTCCACCCTTGCTAGGGGTTCAGATGGAGCAGCTTTAAGCAGTAGACCCCACATTACCCTGTCTTGCTGAGGTGCCAGGGTAGGGGAATGCCTCCAGGATGCTGCCATGCCGGCTGTCCTGCAGTTGCTGTCTCCTTGCTGTCCAGTCCAAAGTCCAGTTGCTGTTCTCCCCTTGCTCTTCTAAGCTGAGGGGCAGCTCTTCCATCTCTGCCTTCCTCATTGACAGTCGGATATCAGAGCTGGAGTAGGTGTAGCCATGTCCTGCTGGGCAAATTTCCTTGAAGGCCTCTGTGAAGGAAAATCAAATCAAAACTTTAGAAAGCAGAAGTTGGAGGCTGGTGGAGGGATCACTTGGCTCACCACACCCAGACATGATAGTGGGACAGTGGAATAAAGGAGTGAAGATGGACAAGCATGTATTTGAATGCGAGTGTGAGTTTCCCCAATCCTATAATTTTCTGTAATTTCTAAGGGTTAAATTCTTACAGAAACACATCTGGGCTGCAGTGGGTGGATGTTTCAAGCTGAAGGAATGTGCTCATTCCAGCAGGGTGGGTTTTTCATGGGCATTCCCAGACCCCCAAAATGAAATTCCTTCCCATGGTCAGTACTGCTAGAAAGAGATCATGCCACAGGAAGGTCCAAGCTGAGCAAAGGAGCAGATAAAAACGAACCTGGAGTACCTCGGCACTGAGTGCTCTACGCATCACTCAAGATACTCTGCACATGTTTCTGAACCACCTGAACATTTTTCTGGTCCCTGAGGATTTTTGTGTTTTCCCTTCCACCCACCCCCATGCTGAGATACTCAAACTCACCCTCACCTGGCTTTCTTCCCAGCAAAAGATGTAAGAGAGAAAAGGGCTGTTGAAAAAAGCCAGGCACACACATGGCTGTGTTCTCCCTCTGGTACAGAGTGGTTTCCCATCAGGGACTTCTCCATCTTCCCAGTATTATCCAGGTCTGCTTCCTGGGCTGCTGTACCATCTCACAGGACAGCATTTGCACTGCTCAGCTCTGGGTCCTGCAGCTGTCTATGTTCAGGCAAACCCAAGCCCCAGTGTAACCAGAAGAAAGCTGAAGCGGGCACATCTCACCTGAGCCGGGCCTGGGGCACTCCTCGCAGCTCTCCCCCCATCCCTTGCCGACGCGGCTGCAGCAGCAGATCTGCTGGGTGATGCGGTGCGAGAGCGGGAAGGTGCACACGCCTCCTGCTGCCGAGCGGTAACACAGCCCCTGCTCCAGCGACACCGCTTTGTCCGCTGAAACATAACAGCCCAGTCAGCGCCGCAGGTCCAGCCCCGAGCTCTCCAAAGGGGGACACTCAGCTCTCCCTCTTGGCTCTTTCTCTGCATGTGCCTCCCAGCCTGCCCGAGGGCTGCCCTGTCTTCTCTCCAGAACATCCCCTGGCCTTCAACCACTGGGCCTTTCCCCCAACAGTGTCATCCCAAAGAAAATCCAGCTCATGTGGGAGTTCTCTCATCGCAGGGGGCTGTGTCCTCTGCTGCCACACCGCATGCACATTCCCTTCTGCCTCTGCAGGAACCATGCAATGTCCATGGAGAATGATAATGTATGATTGGGACCCATTCTGCACACAAGTGCAGAACAGCCCAACTCAGGTACACTCGAATGGGATGTGAAGCACACTGCAGTCTCCACTCAGCCATGGGGTCCTCCCCAAACTGAGGGGTTCCCTGGAGCACTTACAGATGCAATGGCTACGGGATGGGTCTAGCATGGTTCCAGGCTTGCAGGTACAACGGAAGCTGCCACGGGTGTTCACACACTCAGCATCTTTGCAGAGGCCCTGCATCAAGCACTCATTGATATCTGTGGAGAGAGGAGAACCTTGTGAGATGTGAGGAAGCTGAGGGTGAACTAAACTCCCTACCCAGTGCCTCCCATTCAGGTGCTTCAAACCAAAGGGGTCTCAGCTGAGCTGGTGTCCGAAGCAGCCTCTACACCAAGCAGCACGGTGGGGACCTCTGTGGTGACAGTACTTCCACATCTGCAAAGCTTGCTTGCTGCAGCTGCAGAATGGCTTGTGGATGACTGCTCTGCTTCGTGGTCCTTGTGGAAAACAGATGTGGCCTCTGTGGTGAGCCACTCTGTCAGGGTCACTATTATCATGGTTGTTTGCAAGCCAGGAATGGTGAGTCCTGTCCTTTCTCCCCATTCCTGGTACTGCTTGCATAGAGCTATCATCCACAGAGGATCCTTGTTGAGAAACTCAGTGCCAGCATGCAGGGATGACATTGACAGATCCCATCCAGAGGCAGAGGGGTGGTGAGCTAGGCTGTGGCTCACTGTGCCTTCTTCTAAGAACAGGGTGAGCAAGTGGGAAGTCACCACATTCAAGCCCTGCCTCAAGTTCTGCCTCTGCCCTTGACTCAGTACTTATCAGACACAGTCTTCGTGAAGGAAGCTGGATTTATCCTAGGGAAACACCACTGGGCTCATCCATTTGGCCTGCAGTAAAGGCCTTCCTACAGCACCATGTAAGAATGTATAAGCTAAGCCAGAGAAGACAGGGATTGGCAAAAAGTGCATTAAGAGGAGCTGAGGGCAGTTTTCAGATGGAGAGTGAGGAGGAAGCTGTCCTCATGGAATAATGTAGCTTTCTATCTTCACTGAAGAGCTTGGCTCAGAAAAGTCAGAATGCTGTTGAAATGTGCTGTGTCAGGAGGCACAAGCAGTGCAGGAAGAGCTGATGAGACAGAGCAGCAGGACTGGGAGCAACCTCAGCACCACCCTGGGACAAACCACAGGAACATATACTGCAAGCAAAGAGGTGGAAGCCATCAGTGAGAGGACCTGGGCCCACTCACTGCTCACAGGACAACTCTGAGCTGCCAAGACCAAGAAGTGTCAACATGATGCTAGGCCAAAGACACAGGGCAATCCCAATGCCGGTGTACATGGCCCTGGTGAGACCTCAAGTGCCCTCAGAGCACCCAGTGGTGCTCTAGGGACTGTTTCAAGATGGGTGGGGTTGAAGATTCAGGAACAGCTTTCCCAGCACTACCTTATTCCTCAGAGCCAGAGCACTACTGCTTGGTGGAGGGGGGCTGTCTTGTGAGACACAGCCAGCAATGACAGCTGAAATTCAGCCTTAATGACCTAGAGGTCCTCCGCTGTCCTGTGCTCTTAAACTCCCCCATCCATCCCACTGCTCCATAGACAGTTGAGACATACAAGTGCCATGAAGACCAGGCCAGAAGTTAAGTCAATTAGAGGTACCAATGCTACAGGGATCTGCAGCAGGCCAGGGAGGAGTAGGATTTGGCTGCACAATGTAGTGTTTCCTGCTCTGTACCAAGCACAGGACAGAGTTCGTGAGAACAACCAGTGACCAACCCCAAATATGCTGGGAACCCCACTCAGAAAAGACATTAGGGCTCTCTGGAGGAACCTCATGGCTCATCTCTGTTACTCCACAGCATGGTCACAGTGTTATGGCATGCTGACAGACCAACTGGACAAAGTGTTTTTCTCCATATGAACAAAGGGATTGAAGGGATTAGAGAAATGAGAGCACAAAACAAACAAGCACCAAGGGCTAGGCTTTATACACTTAATTTAAAACAGGGCCACATCCAGGCCTCATCCCAACCCTCTCTATTCTGCTGTGAGCCGTAGTGGAAGTCCCCACTGGGAATAGAAGCAGGCAGGTACAATCAGAGCTACACACTCCTACCCCCTGCAGCATGCCAGGGCTAGGGCTAGCCCACAAGAAGAGGCCTCAGGGACCACAAACCAAGATCCATATGCTGCCTCAGCTGCTTCTTCCCACCCCAGAAGCCTGCCCGTGCTCCTCAGAAACAGTCACACTGAGTCAGGCAGCCTGTGGTGGAAAGGTGCAGGCTGGTTTACCCCAGTGCTTGGTCAGCAGAAAGGACTCACGTCAGCAACAGACACCAAATATATATATGGCCTCCTAGGACTTACGGACACCAAAGTGCCAGTGTGTGTCCTGTGCAGTGACTGCTCTGCATGCACATTTCCCTATTCCTGAGCCTCCAAGACCTCTTTTCCTCATGTCTAGCAACCAAATTATCTCTTCCAGTGCCATCCTTCCTGCTAGTCCCAGCAGCACTGGGAGGATTCCTGGCTGGATCTGACAAGCATTCTCTATTCAGACTCCTTGCAGCCTTGTCCTGCTCAATAGGATGCAGCAAGGAAAGGAAAGGAGATCCTGCAAAGGTAAACCATTTTTTCCTCCGCTGGAAGGCACCAGAGACAACCCTGTCCATACTGAACAGAGAAGTGGGCTTCTGCCAGGGTCCTCCTCCAGTCACAGTGCTTTAACAATAGCCTGCAAAGCCAGGTAGTCTCCCCTCCTACCTGGGCTGGCAAAAGAAGGCCCCATGTAGCCTCTCCTACATCTGTCTGCCAAAATGCTCACTCTGGACCCTAAAGTGAGGTGCTTGGCTTCCTGACACATGTTCTGCTGCAACAGTAGAGATAGGAAAAGCACCTTGAAGCCTTAATGTCTGCAGAACAGTATTTCTCCAGTCCAACTTACAAAGAAGCATGCAGAGGCACACATCTCTGGTTCATGCTTTTTCCTGTGCAAAAACATCTTCCTAGCCAAATCCACACTGTCATCTCCCTCTGCTCCTCCCTGATCCACAGGGGACACAAATCCAGAGCAGGCACTGCAGGTTTCTGCTTTCTGACATGAGTCCCTCCAGCTGCTTTGCTCCTCCAACTCCTATGTGATATCTCTGGCCACATAAGGGATGGCCACATAAGGGATGAGATCTGAGGACCAAGCAGAATAGTTGTTGTGTTGTTGAAAGTTCTCCCTCAGGACAATGTGGGGAGGTTGAATCATTAATTAAGTAAGCATGGTGGAAAGTCCCAGCTAAAAAAATGAGTCATTGGATTGCCAGCTCTGGGTTTGCTCCCTGCTGCATCTGTGAGATGACACCTCTCAGCTTATCATGAATCACAAGAAGGGAACAATAAAATTCCTCTTTAGTCAGAGCACGGAAAAACACAAGCAGTGTAGGTCCAAGAAATGCCAAATAAACATGAACCAGAGAAAAAAGGGGAGAGATGGTGCCTTCCTCATATGGAACTGAGAGACCACAGAAGTGAGAAATGGATCGATCCTTGCAGCATGGGGGAGGCAGGGGAGCCTAGCAGCCTGAACAAGTGACACAGTCAGAACAGAAGGCATCACTTTTATGGCACTCTCCCACTTGTAAATGAACAAATGAACAAGCTGATAACCTGCACAAATATTCTTAGGCAACAGAATTTCTGTTGTTTCAGACTGTAGAAGAAATGTTTTTACACTCACACTTGGCATAGCATAAACACAGGTCCTTGCTGGGTCAGTAGGACTTAACAGAGAAATTTTCTTGTACTGGCCCAATTATGTGCTCACTGTGCTTGTCAGCTGAGTCATGTAGTCCTGTGTTACCTGGTTTTCTTTCATTCTTGATGAAAGCATGGGGATTTTTATAAGTCATGTTCTTTGCAGATCTATACCAGGGAGTTAGATAATTGTATTTTGTGTAGATAATTGCAACTCTGCCAGTGGATGTGAGAAGGAGAGAGAGGGAGATGAAAGCAGCATCCTTACCTTGGCAGTGGCTCCGGTTCAGCCTTTTGTATCCCTGGGGACACTCCACCTGTCCATTCTCAATCACAGGGTGTGCTGGGGAAAAAAGCAACCAGTGTGGGACACCAGCAGTAGAGCCAGCCACCAGTGTCCTCCTTTCTCTGCCTTCCTCCCAGAGGGGAAGAGGTCCCTAAGCCTGCCTTGGATGGACTTCTGATGACTCCCAGGGCAGAGGGAAAGGCAGGAGCAGCCACATTATCCATGCAGTGACTTCTGCTCCTTGGCAGGTGCCAACCTGGTGACCCAGAGGTGCTGTGTTGCCTGTGCCTCATGTCTATCACTGTGTCACTTTGTCTCCTTCTAGGTCAGTTTGAATAGCCAGGTGGCACATGACAAGGGGGATCAGAGTGAAAGGAATGGCTGAGGTCCTTGACAAGCTGCTGAAATAACATCTCAGGCCCTGTTTATTACATTTCTTTTTGTACTGCATGTGATTTCCTGCCCCAATCCTTCTCATCAAAGAAAAATTCAGATTTCTGCTTAAAATAGTTTTGTGGGTTTCAAAATGTTCTATAACACGCACAATTAAGCCTCTCCAAAATTTTTAAAGGCAAGTAAAATGTGGCCCATAAATACCAAGGATGTCAGATTTAAGCACTGTATTTTGGAGCAAGGAAAAGGGAATCTAAGAGTGGATGGGTTGGGAAGTGAGTAAGCATGGGGTGGGGTAGGCAGAAGGGTACTTTGCCTCAGGTTGGGATTTTCCCAGGGTGGGATTTCTTCTTAATTTTCTGGATCTTTTGCTTGGGAACAAGGAGTGCATACAACAGCTAAATGACTGCCCAGCCATATTCCAACCACTCTTAATTCCTCCTGTCTGGCATCAATAGCTCACTCCCTGGTGTCATAAGTAGAAAGCCCTCCATGGCAATAGTCATATTGAGAGTCTGGCAGATTCCTAACACATTGCAGCTTTCAAGAACCAGGGACAAATTGAGACCACCCTTACAGCAGGAGGTGCTTGGCAAGAGCCTGCAAAGTTTAAGACCATAAAGAAAGCCTGCAAAGTTCAAGAACACATTCCAGGGGCAGAGAATGAACATGTCCATGACTCTTTGTCCTGAACACTTGAACTCTATAATGCAATTTAAAGCCATTCTAGGACAGTTCTTGAAAGGCAAAAGTTAGAGATCAGCCTCTTAGGATAAAGGTGCTTAGGAAATAAAAGACAAGAGAACACATCATTACCAGCCTGCACCAGGAAGGAGAATAGAAAACCTGGCTTTCTCAGGTATATTAAATGAAGCTACAAGGTTTTCCATGTGCACATTGATCCTCAGTGGCTGAATGAATGACAAAACCAAAAAAATCTATTTACTTCCTTCAATAGTTCAGTCACGAATTGTAGGCAGGAGGTGCTAACAAATATCTGGATGTTAGGGATGAGGGAGCTACTGGTGATCCTGGGAATCACTGGGTACCTTTCCAACCTACTGGAAAGGTAAGAAAACCTCTGGTTTATGGGCTCCAGGCTCAGTACCCTGGTGAGATTTCAGGTCCTCCCACACCATAGCTTGTGGGCTCAGGGCTGCTGACAGGCATTAACTGTGCTTGGAAGCATATGTCAACCTCAGAACGATGTGATAACAGACACTCAAATGAAGCACCATTGTTATGTGCAAGCCCTCTGAGCAGAAGCCAAGCATGCTGGAGATCAAACAGTGATGATGTGTCAGAGCCATGCTCCCCCTCTGAAAAGCCTTTGTGGAGAAACAGATTCTGCAGCATCCCTCCGCCACATGCTGCTGGGGAGAGGGCAAGGCAGAAAATGCCAGTGGTGGGCAGATGAATGTGCAGGTCTGTGCCACTTTAGCACTTATAAAACTCCAGTTTGCAGAAACCAGCTCACTACTTCAGCAAATCACTTGTGAAGCTACAGACAAATGTCTTAACTCTGCAAAGAAACCTATGTTCCCTGGCAAGAATAACTGTAATGTAATGTGAGCAGATCTCTGTGTACCAAGGGGAACCAAGACATTTTTGAAGTATTGGACGGAGGCTGCTCTCTTTCTGCCAGGACCTGTCCACAAGGGAAGACAGTGTGTGGCTGCAGAAGGATGTAAGCTATTAATTCTCAGCTTTGTGCTTGGTTTCTTGAGTAGAGGACTATTTCCTTCCACAAGCTCAGATGTTGCCGAACTACAATAGAGATGGCCAAAACCCCCTGAGAAAACCAGCCTAGAACACCTAGGCTTCCTGGAAAGCGGAACAGCATTCAACTTTCTCTCATGCAGCTGGTAGGAGGCTATTCCTCTGGAACCCACCAAAGGGGAAAAGCTGATCTAATGATCAGAGAGAGAGCAGAAATCTGTCAGCATCCAGAGCTGAAGAGGCCTCAGTCTCCTGTGCCTGTCTCTCTGCACTCTCTCCAGGAAGGGTTCTCCCTGAGCCTGAGGCTAGGGATGGAGCAGCTGAGTTGCATCTGGGAAAAAAAGCAGGAAAAAGTCAGGCAGACAGATTTCAGGCTTGCTGAGGGCAGGGAGCTCTGGTTCCTGATTCAAGAGTGTGATTTCAGAGCCTTGTCTCCTGGGCACTTCAGCCCTGTGGACGCTGTGCCAAAGCAATGTGGTCACCAGGTAGCTGCTCATTAGAAGTCCCTCTTGGCTCTCCTCATTGCTCCCTCTGACTCTCTACAAGCTCTGTAGGCAGCAGGCATCCCAGAAAATGAACACATGGAAATTGGGCAGAGGGATTTTGTAGCCTAGCAGAATGATCTTTAAGCAATTAGGCTAGTTTTTCATCACCTCTCAGGAGAAGAGATTTTACCCAACGGCCCTGGCTTCCACCCTGGAGAAGCTCAGGGTGGTGGTGAAGTGGAAAACTTCTTCTAGTAGTGGTAGCCACAAGGGTGTGAAGTGAGGCAGTGTCTGTTGAATGAGATAATACATTACATTTGTCCATACAATATCACTCTGTTAAAAGGGGAAGAAGCAAGCCTGTAGTCAGATGAGAAGTGAGGAAATGCCCGTTTCCTGAAAGTTAGTCCATTTATTTTAACTGTTTCCATCTACCATGCTAAAGACATCAACTCACTGAGAAACCTTGAGGGTAGCTGTGGTACCTCTGCTACCTCTGCTAATCCTAGGTTTTCCAGCACCTGGGAGGTGAAAGGAGCCAGAGTGATTGGTCTCATGACACCTGGAGAAATGGGGGTGGTGGACTCAGTCAAACCTCAGCCTGGTTTAGTGTGAAGTAGAGAAGATCAGACTCCAGTGCAGAGAGGACTTGAGCTGCTGAGCTCACTGGCAGAAGAGCAGAGCAGCTTGGACCCCACAGCAGCCTCCAGAGTTGTATTAGAGGTGCCACACTAAGAAACAGGTTGTGGCTGTGGGGATAAGCTGAGTTCCGAGGCAGAATGGACAAGAGGGAAAGACACAAATCCTTCTGTCCAGGTCTGTCATGACTGCTCCCTCTGCATGGTCTGTTGTAAGTAGGCTCTAGCAAGACCTTCTCCAATGCCCCAGCAAGGGTTATGGTAGTAGCAGTGGGGAGGGCATGCACCAGTGCTACATGTGTGAGACAAAACGAAGTCCTCTGCCTCTACTCATAATCAGTAAAGATCTTCAAGGTGAAAAAGATGCTTGAAGGAAAAAGACTGATAATTCCTTTTTGCCATGGGGTGTTTTCAACAGAGAGATCCTCATTCTGCTCCCAAGGTAGCTTCCAACTGTGACAAGATACGTTGTACCTAAAAACCCCCATTTTTGTAACAGTGTGCTGCTGTGTGCTGATACCACAATGCTGTACTTGAATGATGAGCAAAACAAGCACTATGCAGAACAAAGCAGTCCTGAAAATGCTGTGCTTTCCCAGGTTAAGCATTGTTTTCTGTGGTACTGGCACAGCGTTGCAGAGGTTTCAGCTTCTTTCCCCACCTCCAGCCTTGCCTTACTATTCTGCACAGGCTCCCTGTGGCACATGGTAACAGTGGCCTCCACAGCCTCCTTCCCATATACCCAGGGATTTTTTCCCTGTATCCTACTCCATCTGTTTACAGGAGCAGACCAGGGGGTTGATTTTCAAGGGGCTTCTTGCGGCTGTTCCAGTGCCTGCAGGCACAGTGCAGGCGAGTGTGAGGCTTGCAGAGCCACTCCGTGTTTCTGACGACGACGGCTCCATGGGTGAGCTGCCACCCCTCTCACAGTGGGAGGTCTGTTAGGGGAGTACTGCAGATGCCAAGCCAGACATTACAAGATCCAACTTTCCAGTGAAATTCAGACTTCTCTCTAGGACAAAAAACTTGAACAAACACGTGGAGTGGGAATAAAAACAAAACAATAGCCTTCAAAGACTTGTTTCTTAATACAGTTAAAACCCATAGGAGGAGAAAAAGCAGCCCAGGAAGATCCGCAGTGAGCACAATGAATGGGTGCACAGCCCAGCCCATGCTCAGACTGACTGTAGCTGGAAATAAGAGACAGGGGCACTGAAAAATCAGGACTTGGAAAATGCAGGTTTATTCCTGCATCCAGAAAGTCCTCCAAATTGCACAGAAGGGTGAGACGTGTAGCTTCTGGCAGGGCTGGAGATGGTGTCCACTTGTGTGGGTGTTCTCCTGGGATGCTGCTAGTTCCAGAGGTGTGTGGTCTCACAGACAGGGAGGGGGTAGAAGAGCAGGGCTGTGATCCCCTCTGGACAGAACTCTCTGCTACCAGTTTCTTTTATCCCCATGTGCCTGAGAAGGGCCAAGGCTTTGGGAAAACCGGTATCCAAATCCACACCTGCCATGGGGTCTGTGTCGACCTGTAGCTCCAGTCTTGTTGGGTTTAATTTCCACAGACCATCTCTTACTATTGTTGCAACACGTTCTTTCCACAGACCACTGTATCCCCCAAAATAACACATGGTCTGACAGGTATGCAGGAGTAGCTCTGCCCAGCAGTGCACCTGCTACTAGCCTGAGCTTGCCACAGGACAGGACATTGCTTCAGTGTAGGTTCCTCACTGGCACTGCTCAACTACCGTGCTGGTCCCTGAGCTCCCTTTCAGCCACATCCTCATGTCTCTACTTCAGCTGCTTCATCAGCCTTCAATTCCCTTTTCCTACTATCAGTCTTCTGGTTTTAGTTTCCAGCTCCTGTTTGCCCTTACCCTTCCTTCTAGCCTTTCAGTGTTTGCTCCTCCAAGTACTTGCTTCCTCCAAGTACTAAAGACCCAGGAGGGTCATTGAATGCCTCCATCTGATTTATCCTATCTTGCAACACAACATATTTCATCCACCGAATTCTGGCCAGAGCTGAAGGACTGCATCCGCATGACAGCATGCAGGTGTCCTGCCACCCTCCAGGGCCCTTCCTCTGGCTCATCTCTTTCTTTCATGAGTCAGGCAACAAACAGCCTGTGCTCCAACAGCTCATGGAGCAAGCTCTTGGCTCTCCCCCTTCTCCCAGGACTGTCTGACATATCATGGAGGTCCTATTTTTAGTTCTCACTTGCATGAGCAACAGCAGCTCCCAGGAACTTCTACTATAGCCTGCTTCAATATTTATGTCTGTTCCCACTTCTCTGAAGATGCTTAGCAATGTACAGCCCCCCCAGCAGCAAACCACAAAGCCTGAGCATGGCCTAAGGAAATCTCTTAGACTAACGTAACACTCACTATAGAAACTCCTGGCCAGGTCAACCCTTAATTTTGAACTCAGCTTTTAACATGGTCTCATTAGGATGCAGACAAAGCATTTGAGTGCCTTGGCTTTTCTGATGCTGAGCAAAACATAAAAAATAGCAAGGATTGGTCATGGTAAGTTTGCTCAGACAGATGCCTGCCTCCTATTCTTCTTCTCTGATGTCTTTCCGCACACAAACACACACCAAACATGAAAGCTGCAGACGATGGAGACATCCGGACATATCCAGACTCTACTAACGATCAATGTCTCGGGCAGACAGTCAATCCAAACAAGTTCCCCATTTGTCTAGCTCTTGCCTGGCTGCACTTCTGTACGTTTGTAAGTGTTTACACTGAACTAGCTTCTGCCATTTCTGTCTCTGGAATTAAATTCCTGATGCTGTCAAGTCTGCTCTAGTGCATGCTTCCCCGGGACACATGAGAGCAAGGAGTTCTCTCTGAAGATCACAGTGCTAAGAAGAAAGCTGGAAACATACACTGGACATGTTATCTCTATGCAGGAGACACCAGATCACTGAACTACAGCCCAATGACTTTCAGTGAGCACAACACAGGCCAGCAACACCAGAAGGCAGAAGGAATGTGAGTGTGGGGGTGTGGTGTACAGGCAGGAAGTTCGTGGAACAATGCCTTCACACTGGCATGGAACTGGAAACCCTGGCAGACAAGGCACCAGGCAATGAGAGGTCACAGTGCTTGGTGCCTCTGTTAAAGAAGTAAGGTCACTGAGCAAGGACTGTTTCCCTGACTCCACCCTGGGGTCAGATATCTTGTGTGTGAAGACAACACACCAGAGAAAGTCATGCCATTCACCTGGGCTTCTCACTCCACAACAACTGGGCTTTCTTAGGCTGCCTCCATCATGTGTCTGCCTTACAGCTCCTTGCACCAGAGGTAGCCAAGGCGGGAAGATACTTGCATACAGTTAACAGGATGAAAATGGCTCCTTCAACTAGCCTGAATTCCTGCCGAAATCACAAGAGCTGTTAAGTCTCCAAGGAAGAACTTAATCACCCAAAGCCAGAGGGAATTTCTTGTGGCACAGGAATACAAAAGACCCACAGGGATACATTTTTCATATATCCCTGGAATTAATCTGAAAACAAAGCCAGACAAACATCTGTCCACTCAGTGAAGACCAGCAGTGACAACTTGCCTTGAGTTGGAACTGCTGCTGGGACACAGGGCATGTTTTGCGCTGTGGGCTGTGGAACCTGCTGGCAGCTAGGAGTAATTTCTTAAGTGCATTTGCTCTACTGGCTGGCTGACTGCAAGGAGCACAAAGGGGTATTTTGTGTCTGTTTTCACATCTTAGAAGCCTGTGATTAGACACATTTTGAAGCTCTAAGTCCAACAGAGCAAATCACTGCAGCAGCTCTGGCTGCATTCTCTGCAATCACCTTGCATCCTGGCATGGCAAAGGAGAAAGGAGGTGCAAAGTTTTTGCAGCAATCTGCAGCCTAACTTAAGTATTAAGCAGCTCCCCTGCTTTCCATTGGAGAGATCACAGAGAGACAGGCGAGAAACAGGGAGACTGCTGTGGGATGGGGAAGAGAAAGCCATGACTGGGGTTGTGAAGGGGGACAAAGGGATAAAAAAGAGGGGCTGAGGGCTGTGTGGGGCATTTCCTTGTCTATACTGAACCTGCAGAGCCCGAGGTCACCACCACATATGCCCAAGACTTCTTTGGGGCTGGCACATGGATGAGGAAAGGCAAGCAGTAGCATGGCTGAGGTCACAGTACAGCCATGAAGCTTGGGAAGATGACAGCAATTGGAGCTCCGAAGATCTGGACTCAGTTCCAGGATGCTGACAACCTCGTCTGTGATTGCAAGGAATTTGGCTCCAGTCAGCCCTACCCCTGTCTGAGGAGGAATCGAATTGAGGGAGGATAATGAGATGCAAATTCAGCTCTTGGGACTGTGCGTGTAAGTGAGCAGGAAAACCTCCAGGCAGAGCTAGAAGTCACCAACTTGCTTGCAAAACCTGCCACCTTGGATACCTACACTCTATTCAGGAGTCAGAAGTCTCCTGAACCATGGGGTCTGTTTTCTTTAGTTCTTTGATCCGGTGAAGGGATGTGATTGAGCAGTCAGGCAGCAGTGAAAGGGGGCAGGCAGGCAGGCAGGGAAGAGGTGAGCAGCTCCCTGCCCACATTCCACTAGAGGAGTGCACCTTGCCCTGCACCACACCTAGTCAGCACAGGATGCTGGAGCCACTGTGCCCACGGGACTGCCTCCCCTCCAGCCAGGAGTTCTCCTGCATGGCATCTACACCACAACACAGGATAAGGCCATGGTGCAAGAGGCCAATGCTCATCACGAAGCACCCTGAGCAGAGCAGATGAGGAATCCCCATCTCCTGCTAGATCAGTCTGTCCAGCTCTCAAGTGCAGCAGAAACAGAGCTGGACGCCCATGCCCCTGGAACGGACCCCGGGTGTGTTCCTGCCAATTGTTTGATGTAGTGTTATTTCCAGAGTCCCTGCCAAACCCATGTCGGGCCCAGAGCAAGCCCGTAACTCTATAGGGCCAAGTCTACAGCCTCCTCCTCCAACCTAGAACTGCACCTCCTAAAACCACGGCTGCTTTTTTCCTGTTTCTTCCTCTGAATGGGGCTAGCATGGTGGGAACCGTTGGCCACATGAGCCTGGGCCCAGCACCAAACCCAGAGCTCTGTTCCCTGGTGGGTTGGGGTAGCAGCTGGCATGACCCTGCACTCACCTGGGTCGTGCTGCCCAGGTGACGACCTTGGGCTGAGGAGAGCCATGTGTCATGACCCACAGCTCTGCTCCCTGCCTCAGCTACATGAGGCAGCCAAATCATTTTTGCTCGTCAAGGGTACAGGCTGTCCCTCACTCTGTCCCAGCTCCTGGCCAGCGGCAGTACTCACCTGGCCGGGGGGGACAGGCCAGGCACTGGTCCACGCCCCAAAAGAGCCCCACGCTGCCACAGCAGTCCTCCAGCTTGGTTAGCCCTGGCACGGGGTTGGTGCACTGCAGAGAGAGGAGCAGATCAGTCTTCTGTGGGATACAGAGGAAACATGTGCCCAGTTGGTACAGTAGCAGCAGAGCCAGCACGGGGAACAACTGTCTGGGGTCAGAGGCCAGCATGGCCCTCTTGGCACAGCTCCCCACTAGGACACAGTGGGACAGGGGATGTGGATTAAGATAGTAAAAAGTTGTGCAGACAGAACCTTCCTTGACTGCACCCTTCAGAGGGGAAGGGGCCATCAAACAGAGCAGAGATGAACCAGAGATGATATCACCTGGCAAAGCCCCAGAATCAGCCCCTTGCCTGGCTCATTAGCCTGTGAAATGGGTGCACCACTCCAGCCCGGCGGGGAGCTTGTTGTCAGGCACTTTCCTCTGTTGAATGAGTCTCTCTTTCCCCCCACTCTCGGCAAGGCCCTCTGGATTACAGGCTTCCCCATTAGAGCGGAGCCACTGGGCCCACAGGCTGGAGCTGGCCCCCGTCCAGGCACGCGTGGCCGCCTGCCCAGCACTCGCATACCGATCGGCTCGGCTGCGGCTGGGCGGGAGAGGCAGGCGCTCCCCGCCAAACTCCTCACCCTCTCCCAGGCACGGCATCACCCCAGCTGGGTGAGGTGTGAGCATAGGAAGGGTACCCCCTGCTGCCCCTAGAGCATCTCTTACAGCCTCTCCAGGGATCCATAAGCATCTCCGTGCATCATCATCCTCTGCTCCTATGGTCACAGCACTGCCATCTCCCCACAGAGAAGCAGGGCTTTTCCAGCCCCAGATTCTGATCTCATTTATTTTTGCACTAGAGAATGGCTAAGAATATTTCCTGCTGGAAACGACTTGGATGGGAGTGACTGAAGGATGGGATGGGAACTGGGAGCAGCCCCCCCGAAAAGGCTGGGGAGCAGTGGGGATGGGGCTGAGTCCCAGGCTGCCAGGCTGGGGGGTCTCTCTGAGCATGAACTGCTCTGGAGGAGCTCACAGGTGTTCCTGTGGGTGCCAAAAATCTCCAATGCTTTTCCAGTGACGCAAGAGAAACATATGGGGAAAGACAAAATAAGAAATTATGATGACTGTGGGACAGGGGTGAGAAAGTCCCTCACGTGCATTTGCTTCCCAAGTCCCAGTCAAGCTCTCCAGGAAGGCATCGTTCCATGGAAATCAGACTTCCATTTATCGTCTGAGAGGGAAAGGAATTTTCCTATGTTTTATGCGTTTCCTACAATAATCGTGGAGCGTGGCTGTAAACGTTGCTATAAATAGGGCACCCTTTTAAAACCAGACTGCGTGTGAAAGCCATCAAGTCTGGGCTGTGCTGCCCCAGGGCACAACTTGGTCAGGGCAAGGCAGTGAGGTCTCTCTTTTGGATCAAAGCAAGGAATTCTTGTCTTTCCAAGTATTAACACACTGCTACCTGTGCCCATGGCACCTGCATGATGCCCATGCTGACGCTGAACAGCTTCACAGAATAAAGCCACCCCCATACCCCAAAAGCCAATGCTCCCCTACCCCAGAACAAGAAATACTCCAACACTTGACAGATGACCTCTTACCTGCCCATGGAGAGCCTCCCGAAAGCACCTCCCCAACAGCCCTGGGGCTCTCTGCTGTTGCTGTCCACTCTCAGTGGCAATGCTGTTGCCATTCCCATGGGCATAGGTGTACCAGGGCACAGCAGCCAGCTGAGGCACCAGGACTGCCTCCACACTGTTTTCCTCCGACACCTCCGCATCACCACGCACCCTGGCCACCTGGTGAATTTGCACGGTGGCTTCTGGAGGGTGGTTGATGTGGACATTCACCAGAGAAGGGTTTAGGGAAGCTGGAAGATGAGTTTACACCACATTTGTTACAATCTGGCAACAATTTGGCATGCAAAGAGTAGAGTCATTAACAAAGTCACAAGGGAGGAGAGGTAGACTGAGCCCACCAGGAAATCTAGAGGAAGACTGCATCTAAGAGAAAATATTTCTCTGGCCCAAAACCAGGACAAACCTACCAAAACCTCCACAAGAAACTAGGGAAACCTCCTTTCTAACAACCGGCCTGAAACAGCAAGCATAAGGAGATAGTGGCCTCCTCAGGCCTGTTAAAAAAGGAGGAGCACACAAGTAGGAGTACAATGTGGGATCTGGAGCCATTGGCCATGCTCACCCAATTGGTTGGATAAAGGCAGGGTATATGTGGAGTGCTTCATGGAGCTGCCAGCTGGGGTCTTTGGGCCTCTTCCTCCTTGCTTCTTTTCCAGAGAGGGAGCTGGCAGGTGGCAAAACTTCCCCGTGGAGTTGGAGGGGCACCAGCATTCATCCCGGCCCACACAGCGCCCTCCATTCAGGCAGGGGATCTGACAGAAGTCTGCGAGGCAAAGAGAGGTCTGCTTAGAGGAGTAACTGAGACACTGGCTCTAGCCAAGGGCAGCTGGGGGACGCCAGGCAGCTGGACATGGCCAGCACTAACCCCATGGTGCCCCAAGGACCAGACCCAGCACTGGGCTGGGGTCAGCACTTGCAGCCTGGAGGCAGGCTCGGGTCCCTGCTGGGCAACACCATCTTCCCCAAGCTCTGCTCACAACTGGAGTCATGGTCTGAAGAAGAGGAGCCCTCCCTTGGGCTCTGGGGCCACAGCCAGGCTGGGGCACCCATGTCCTGGGGGGCTGCCAAGGTGGTGTTGCTGACACAGCAGGATCCCTTGGAGTGGGTCAGGAGCTATGGCAGCCATGTGTAGCCAAGTCTGCCCAATTTCTTCACTTCTGCATTGCCCCCTCCCCACTTGGCAGGGTTTTTACTCCTAGCCCAGGAGGGAACAGCAGGATGGGAGAGGCAGATGGAGAGAACAGGCAGAGAGCCACATTCTCAGAGCCTGTCTCACGTCCAGCCCTGGCCCTGCCAGCAGTTCAAGTGAGAGAAGTGTGGAGTGGGACAAAAGAATCAGGAGCAATTCATCTGCACAGGCTCAGAAAAAGCATCCACAGATAAAACCAAAGTCATGTCCTTTCTGACCTCATCACATGCTTGGAGCAACCCAGAGCATCTCAGTGTGAATTACACTCAAGCAACACATGGGATTCCTTGACAGATTATCCTGACTCATTTCAGTATGAGACGAGACACTGCTGCTCCACATTGCTGGATGTCTCACCAGGTTCATCCCAGGGGATGAACACCCATCCTGTTTCAAGTTCATTTGCTCAAGCCCAGCACCCAGTTTAGGGGGAGGAGACACATTTTTGGACTGGGACCTAGGAAGAAATTGCTGTGAGAACACTCCTCCATCAGTGTCCACAACAGCAAGACTTTTCATTCTCTCAGTGTTAGAAGCATTTGAGTGATACAGAGGCACTCAGAGGACAAGTCCCAGCAAGTCCAGTATGTTGCTCCCACCAGCTGGCTCCAAGACAATGTGACCAACCCACAGCTGGATATCCCAGTGATTCAATGAACAACCCCAGCGGCTCTGAAAGGCAAGCAGTGGTTTCAGCAAGCCCTGTTTATAAGAACAGTTTGCAACCTGCAGCCAGCTCTCCTGGCTGCCATGTGAATGAAAGGAGAGAATAGGAGGAAATTAGGTGATGAAAGTCAGCCCCAAGACTGGATGCCAACTAAAGCAGTGAGCTGGCTCTGAGAAGAAGGGGGTGGTGAGGCTTGGCTACAGGCCTGACTCAAACACATATATCCCCTCTACCCAGGGTGAGATGGAAACAGGAGTTGCTTGCCCGGGAAAGAGAGCAGTGAAGCAAAGTCTGTCTTCCTGCCCCAGAGACGGAGTATGCCCTAAAGACCCCAGAAGAAATCTTCCAAGACACTGAGAGAAGCTATCGCTTCCCCTTCCCATAGCAGCCCAAGCCCTTAGTCTGTAGAGTCAGGGAAAGCAGGAAGAGTGGGGAAGCTGGCAAGAAAGTAGGTGGAGGGCATAGGGGTGCTCACAGATGCGGAAGCCAGATTTGGGATCGTGGTCATGTCCCCCTTGGCTATAGAGAGTGGTAGTGTCTCCTTTCTCGCAGCTGTTGTAGCAGCGCCCACTCTGGCACGTCTGTTTGCAGATGGTGGGTGTGAAGACAATTTTAATCTTCCTAATCTTCTCTGTCAGGTTGGCCCCTATGAAAGAAAGAGAGTGCTAAGTGGAAACAGCATTTCCAGGCCAGGGGAGCTGTAATTCACAGCTCAAGTTCCAAAGCATTCCCAGAGCAAAGAGGGGTCTATGTCCCTCCCCAAGGTGGTGGAGTCACCATCCATGGAGGTGTTTAAGAAAAGACTGGATGTGGCACTTAGTGCCATGGCCTAGTTGACAACGTGGTGTTAGGTCATAGGTTGGACTCAATGACCTTAAAGATCTTTTCCAACCTAGTTGATTCTGTGATTCTGTCTCTCCTTGTCCCTTGCTCACTCCAGCCTGTTTTCTGCTCCAGCATCTGTAAGAGTTTGTCAACATATGCACAATGGCAAGCAGCATGCTCTGCCTGCCCAGTTGGAGTGGCATAACAGTGTGAAGGGACACACATGTACTAACTTCATCATAAAGGGAGTTTTTCTGCTTTAAGCAATATTCCTTCCCCAGCCACATCAGTAGTTGGAAGACTGGCTGGTCTTAAACCACTGGAAATCTTCCCACATGAACACACTGGCATCCATAAAAAAGAGAATCAGGTCTTAAGAAAACCACTGTCTCCCTACAAGCATCCCCTGACCTCCTGCAGTTATCTGTAGTCCTCTTCTGGTCCTTCACCATCCTCACATTAGATACAATGGGAAATCACACTCAGAGCTCTTCGGGACTTGTGGAAAATGGTCAACAGACAGAACTATTGTGTAACCAGCTGGCTTGACACCAGAGCCTTCCATCCCACCCCAAAAACACAGCCATGTGCTGCCCTTGCTGTGGTCACCCCCACTCCCTGTTTTAATCCCTACTTTCAGATTATAGCTTCGACCAGGTTCACAGCCCTACTCATAGGGGCTGAAGTGCCACATGGTGCCTCCTTGGGGAATCATGGCTTCAGGAGGGAGCCAGGCACTTGCATCTGTCCTAGCTGGGAAGGCATTGAGGTTCAGTATCTGCATGTCCCAGCAGCCTGGCCTAATATCCCTGCTCATGTCAGAAGGCATCAAGGCAGCAGCCAAAGGGAAGAAATAGACACTGGTTGCACAATCTGACCTTGAGAGCTGCTCAGACTGAGGAGTAAGCTGGGAGACACCATTCCTACAGACTGAGGCAATTCCTCTTCAGGGCAGTGTGCTGGGATGATGTTCAACATCTCTGAGATGCAATTGTCATATCCCCTGGCTCCTGTCTCAAGCCATCAGCATTTTGCTTCCCTGATCTGTCCTCCTTCAGTAGGGCCCCTTTCTTTGCCCATGCTGACCTGCCCTTTTCATCCCACTGAGCAGCACAGTCCTGGGAATCCATGGTTTCTTGGGGATCCCCAGTCAAAGTGTTGCCCTTTCCTATGACACCCCAATAAAAAGTCCCAAAAGAGTGAGAGTCCAGGAGGCCTTACCCTTTGCAGATAAGGTGTGCTCCTGGGAAACTGCATGTGGGCCAGAGCTGCTCTGCCCATGTCCATTCCCATTGGGAAGTGCATTAGAGGTGAGCTGGCCATTGCTGGCTGGGTAGCGCCGGACAGTCCTTGATGACCCTGTGTGCTGAGGGGAGACAGGAGAGCCAATTCTGCTCTGAATCCTGTGGAAGAGAAAAAATGAACCAATATTCCTCACGAGTAATTGCACTGACCCACAGTGCCTGTCCACCAATGCACCTTGCAGCAGCCTTCACTGCCGAGCTGCCTGAATCGCCACCTGGACACAGAGCTTTGTCTACCTGAGCAGAATCCCACTCCTCCCCTGCTTTCAGTCATCACCGTGGCACTGTTTCCCTCTAGGAACCATGCCCCAAGTCCTGAGTCTGGCAGAACACAGTATTCACCACGATACCCTCTCTGTACCATCACATCAGGCTGTCCTTCCACAGGGATGCTTCAGCTGCCTTGAAGAACCTCTGCCTGCACATCATGCTCAAGGTCTGTTCCCTGACCATAGCAAACATAAGCAGCTCCAAATACACTTGTTCTTATGGTGGATACTTTCTCAGGACCTGCCTCCCTAGCCCCAAACAAGCATTAAAAACACAGTAAGACAGTCAGAGAAGAGGCCAGACCAAGAAAATACACAAAACATGGCCTGTGAGAGTCACAAACGAGAGAATGACCAAGAACTCAAGTCTGTAAGTGCAGTTACGACTTTCTGCACTAATGCTTTTATGGCTTTTGGTGCTCTCTGGGGACTAAACATGGAGAAGCCATCCAGCTCTCAAGGTCACACTTCATACACACTCTTTTATAGAGCCACGTAAACCACAAGGCAGAGTCCTTCATGTTAAAGATCTACTGCACTTGCTCCCATTTCCTTTTACTGACTGCAGCACTAAGCCTCCAAGAGGGTGCTCTGCTTTCCAACAACTGTATCTCACTCTCACCTGCACGACCTGCAAGGAAAAAGGCTTAGTACAGCCAAGGGCCAAAATAGGTTGGCTGCCCACATGCTCCTTGGGTTTCTTTGAAAGTCCCAGCCTTGGATGCCTCTGTAACTGAAGTTCAGTACAGACAACTCTTCTGTATACTCTGTCCAACACCTCCATCTCTGACTAAATGGCTGGGGCGAAGAGTGGCATTTCCCACTGAGGTGCCCAGAGAGGTCTATCACATTCTGTGGTTTTTACCATCTTCCCTGTCACAGTCAGCACAGGAGATTTGTGTCTACAGGGAACACAAATTTCTAAACCAAACAGGACTGGATGATTCAATGAGAGTTGGCTGACAGCAGCTCTGCCTTGCAGACATTCCTTGGATATCTTGGAATAACAGTAAGATCTGGGGAGATGGAAAGGGAGCTCATGCTGTGCTGGTATTCAAGCAGGTCAAGAACAACACACAAGGTAACTGTCAGCCAGTGAGCCCAAAATCAGCCCTGAACAATGAAAAAGATGACACACAGGTCAATTAATTGGGAACTAAACAAAAGGAATACAAAGTGAGGTCAAGTCAAGGAGGTCTGAGAAGAATCACTCTTGTCAAAGGAGTCCATTTTCATAATTTGATAGAATTAGACACATGCACCGACAAGCTGAGCGCCTGTGCTATTTCAATAAAAAAATAAACAGAGCAGTATGATGTCAATCAGGCACATGCAAAATTAATAACAAACTAGCTGTGTAACAGAACACAAGAAGTAGTTGTCACTGGGGAGGGAATTAGATGGGTTCCAGGGTGATCGGTATGGGGCCTGGCACAATTCAAGAATTTCATCTGGAAATAAATATTTTTATTTCGAAATAAACATACAATCGACACTGATAATGTGTGCTGCTGACACAAAAATTTGCAATGTGGTGTATCGTGATGAGAACAGAGCAATCACACAGAGCAGTCTGGATCTCTGCGGAGGGTAAATACATCCAAGCAACATGGGATTTTAACAGAGCCAAATGCAGGATTACACTTCTAGGAAGAAGGAATGCAGGCAGCAGCTGCAGATAGTCGGAGACGATCCTGGAAAACAGCAATTCTGAAAAGATTTTGGGGCTAATGACAAGCAATTAAATATGAACTGTCAGTTCAATGCCCTGACATTAGGACACTGAAACACTGCAGGAATGGGGAGGTATTTTTGCCTCGCTACATGTCCTCATTATGGTAGGGTATATACATGCTACAATATCATGCTAGCTCTGATGTAAAATATGTTACATCTTCTAAGGGATGTCAAAAAAATGGAGAGACTACAGGAAAAAACATGACAAAAATAATTGGAGGGCTGGTGAAAATGCCTTTCTGTAAGAGACCTAAAGTATTCAATCTCTTCAATTTAGTGTAAAGAAGATGAAGAGATACTCTGATTACAGGGCACAGGTCTTTCCACAGGAACAAAACAGCAGGTGTAAAGAGCCAACAATATCTGCAAACAGAAGCCAAAGAATTCCCTACTAGAAAGCATGCCTACATGCAGCAGTATAGCTGTCTTCCTTCTGCAAAAACCTCAGCGGTGGATTCCCAAACTCCCGATACCATCTCTTCAGGAGAGTAGAGTGTGCTGACAAAAATATTTGTTGTCTTGTTAAAATCAAGATCTAAACTGAGATGAGGACAGCAAATAATGCTTGTTTTTCAATAATCAGCAAGGCTAGCCAGAATAATTGCAGAGAAGTGAATCTTATTTCAGTTCTACCGCAGTCCCTTTCAGAAGCTCCCCTGAGATTGTGCAGAGTACCACCTACCCCAGATGGCCAGGACGGCCAGGCATGATCTGCCCACACATTTCTGAACTACTAATTCAGCCCTGCAGTGAGAAAAGGAACTTCTGATGCCTGTTATATACTGTTTTGTCACCTGGTGTGCTACTGCTAGTTTTGTTAGTGACAATGGAAAAGCCATATGGAACTCTAGGGAGGCTAGGGGAGAGCTACCAAGCCTCGGAAGCTCAGGCACATTTGTTCTCTGATCTGTAGTAAGAGATCCCAAGCATAATCCTATGGGTGAACATGGCCAGGGTACCAAGGTCTTTTACTGCAGAGATGGAAGCACCCCAAGGAAAAGAAGTGCATTCCCCCAAACAACAGTGACTGTCTTAGTGTTGGCCCTGAGTTCTGAAGAGTCACCGAGGTGACTGCTAGCATAACACACAGAAATATCACCTCTTCTGCTTGAAAATCCTCACATCATATCTACCCTTGAGAAAGGGAGCATGCTATGTGCAAGTAGAAGAGCTTGGCTGGGCTTTACCCATTGCCTGCCTGAAGGGATTTCACCCTTTGGCTTTAGGAACACCTCTTGTCATTCCCAGGATTACCAAATTTTGTAACAAAACCCACAAAACCCCAGAACAACAACATGTGAAGGGCTTTAAATAAAATAATCATTAGCATTTCAGTTCCAAAGCAAAAGGGATTACATGACCTTACTACAAGGGGCAGTGCCAACTTCACAAAGGAAAAACAGAGTAGGAACATTACTCCATGGTTTGCAACACTTGAGGAAAAGTCATCTTACTGAGATCCCATTGGCAAAGCATTCCAGTGTGAGTTGAAGCAGGGAGGAGGTCGGGGGGGGTGGGGGCCAGATTTGCTTTGAATTAGTTTGTTTATTTGCTTCTATTCTAGGCGGATGAGCACTGGGATTTGTGGACTGAGTTGAGTAATGCCATTCTAGCCTGGGCTACAAAAATCAATGGCAAAAGGCATCTTTCCATCTCAATTTGTCATGCTGAGCGGCTGGCTCACTGTCAGGGAATACAAAACAGAGTTTTTTCTCTCCAAACCTTCAGTCAGTCCATGCTGAGCAGACAGGGACTGGCTTGCTTGTCTCAGGAAATAAACCTGAGCTCACCACAGCAGCACAGATCTGGTCAGAAGCCATTAGCAATCCCTATCCATTTGATGGATCTTAATAAACACAGGGCCGGAGCTTGGCCAGTTCCCAGGGATCTCACTAGCATTGCCACAGATTCTCTCATTGGTGTGGCTATTCTAGGGGTAAGAGTGAGGATGGGAAACAGATGGGGTGGCTCCAAATCAGCAGAGTGTGGAGCTTGTGTTACAGCTCTCCATGCCTCCACCTGCTTGAGAAGAGGCACTGAAGAGGCAGAGGAGGTTGACACTTCAAGCACTATGTTCCAGGAACTTAAAGTCCCAGGGCCTCACATTCACTCAGTCTTACAGCCTCCCCCAACATGGTATTACTCACTTCCACTCCTCCAGCCAGGCACATGGTCAGCACAGATCTCTGCAAAGAGGCAGTGGTCTCTTCTTTTACAGACAACTGCCTGCCAAGAAGCTGGTTCCCCTGCTCTTCATCATCCCAGCTGCTGACATTCTCTGTGTCAGGCACAGCCTGTGGGGCAAAATCAGCATGCAGACTCCTAGGACACCTCTCCTTCTGGGCTGTCCTGTAGCACCCGCCTCTGGAGCTCACAGGAGCAGTGGTCCAGGAGAAAACAAGGTGCAAGGAGGGAAGGCAGAGGGAAGGCAGAGGGAGCAACATTCTCCTTCCAGGAGCATGGACGTGTGTGCTCCTGCTGATTTCTACCAGCTGAAAGGTCACTGGCTGAGAGACCTCAGTCATCCTCACGTGGAAATACCTATAAGTATTAGGTGCTTATCAAAATTAAGAGATTTGGGATGGGAGGGAGCTGTGCAGACAGACTGATCCACATCTGCAACAGTTCAAAACTATCCAAGAAGCACTTTTAGCTGCCCTATTCTGAGGTGCAGGTCAAGGATATGGACTGCCTATAAGTCCAAGGACACATGCCTGAAGTCAAGAGAACTAAGGGAGGTCTGGTCCCCTACATTCTAGTGCTACCTATCCCTGCAAGACCCAAATAACACCTGTATTTCATTCAGCAAGGGATCCACACATCGCCACAGCCCTTTTGTGTGTATACGCTTTCTTTTTAATGAATTTTGGTACCGCTTGCACTCTGCTCTGTATTTACTTTAGTCACAGCAGGGTAGAGAAAGTACAAAATAATACATGCCTTGGATATCATGGCTCTCCTGTGAGTCCCAGATGAACCTACAAGGTGCCTATTCTCTGAATAGAACAGGTGAGTGATTTCCTGTCACTCCGCTGAGGACTGAGCTGGCAGACTCCCATCAACTGCACAGATGGATAGGAGGATCTCTGTTTTCTGAATCAACCACAGGGGTTTTTTAAAAGCCTGCAATTTCAATATTAGATACACAGAATCACAATAACCAAGTCTAAATCACTGAGACCGAGGTATCCAGAAAACAACACTGTTTTCCTAACCCACTGTGTATAGAAAACATTTTCAAATCTCTGATCACTTCTGATAGTCATGGTTCTCTGGGTAAGCAAAAGTCAGAGGGAATACAGGTGGGCAAACTGTTCTCTTAGTGACTTAACACCAGGCATCCTCCTTGGAGCTGGAGGCAAAAGTGGCAAACTCTTCAAAGCACTTCCCTCTCCCCAGCAGCAATACCTCAGTCTTTCCTGGATTTAGCTTCTATCGGCCGCTCTTCATCCAACTGTTGACTTTGGCCAGATTGCTAGTGAGTTGGGAAACGGTGGTTTTTTTCTATTTGTGTAAAGGAAATGCAGAGCCAAGTACCACAAGAGCATTACTGGTTTTTCATCCAGCCTGCCTCGCCCTCTCCCCAGCCAAAGCCTGACAGACCACAGCAGGGTGGATGGTTTGAGGCACTGTGGAGAGAGTGAGTCCTGGGCAGTGTGGTCAGCAGGGAGGGGCACGAACCCCAGACAAGGCAAGGGCCAGAGAGATGAGGATCAGAAATTCACTCGTCCAGCTGGAAACAAATCTTCGCCATGCTGAACGTCAGAGAGAGATGACAGAGACCGTTGAGACCTAAGGAGCAATTCTCGGAAGGGCAACAATAGCACTGGCCAAAACAAATCTGAAGATAAGCAGCTCTCAGAGAAGAAACCATCTTCCCAGGGTCCAGAAACCCCAATCCCAACAAGCTCCATCTCTCCAAATATAATCAGCCAGCTTCTTGGGATGCAGCTGCTGCTTCCAGGTAACCAGAAAGGACATGTGCTGCCCATGGGGCTGGGAGCAGAGTCCCATGGAGGGGAGCCACTGCAGCACTGGTACATTCACCCCAGCTCCTCCAGACCGCAGCCTGCATGTGCATATCCAAGATGAGAGGGCTCAGCCAGGATAGGGACTGAGTCATGCTCAGCCCCTGATAATATGCCAGGACAACAGGCAGGTTCTCCCCTGGATTTTAAATGCTGAACAATATACTTGGTGTCTGTCTTGTCCATCTGCCTGTCCCTTTGGCAAGATGCCCTCCCTGCTTGGGGCCACAGGGACCAAAATCAGTGATTCACTTCCCCCTTTGTAATGCTCAGCAGTTGCTGATTTTCCACTAAAGCATCGCAGAAGAATGGGCAGCCTTAACACCAGCATCTGTGTCTACAGGGGGAGAGAGAAGCAGCCAGCCTTGGAAAGCAGTAAATTGACCGCAAACCAGAAACTTCCCCTTTCTTGGACTCCAAACAGGTTCCTCAGCAGGCAGACAGGATTCATGGCTCAGTCAGCAGGCCCTGGAGCACAGGAGAGGCATTGCTTAGAGAGCACTCCAGTTTATTATCAATTAGCTCACAAACATGCTGACAAGGAAGACAGCTCTGTTAAGACTCTTGGAGGAGGGGGAAAACCACACCATACAAGGCACCTGACTTCAAGCCCACCCACATTATGTCCATAAATCCTGGCTCAGTTTATTATCTCCAGAAGCAGCAGAAACACCCCTGAAACCTGCCTGCTGTCCCTCCTGCTGCTGTCTTCAGCCCTGGTACCTCCCATTCAAATGAGGGAGACCCTGAAGCCTGAAGTTTGAAGTCCATGCTTCTCAGCGTTTGGTGGAAGGCAATGGAAGTTCTCCTGCACAGGAGAAGCAGCTACCAGCATCCCACAGGCATAAGACCTTCTTGGGAGAGCCAAGCAGAATCTAAGTACCATGAAGGCCACAGGAATGGTGGCACAAAGGCTCAGTCCCTTTGTGCCAGATTCACAGACACTTACAGACAGATGTCATGCAAGATGGGACACAAGACACAGGTATCTGGACCATCACAGGGACGTCAAGGTGCAAGTCATCCAACTCTTTCTTCCCCTTCAAGACCACTAGAACTGCTGTTGGCAGAGTGTCACTGATGACACCCTTTGCCTTTGTGTGGGAGGGCACAAACAGTACTCACAGAGCAGGGCTGCAGGGCCAGGAACACGTGTCAGGCTCCCTGCCCCACATCATACTCAGTGACACTGGCACATGCCAAGAACCATGCCAGTCCAGCATCCAGGTGCCTCCCCTATCCCTTACCACAGCTACTAAGAAGTTGTCACAGAGCCCACATGGATCTCATTTTGGGCTCTCACCTGTGCCATGTTGCAGTGGTAACTCCAGCCGCCTGCTCCACTTGACACATGTGCCAGTGGCTGGCCAAGATTTCTCTGAACCTCTCACTACAAACTGTAGCAACAGATGTGCAAGTCCTTGGGACAGCAAAGTCACCAGCTGTCTGCCCCACGCCACCAAGCTCAGACTCCACCACCACCACCCTGGCATCTTCTTTCTTCTGGTCCCCAAAGTAGTGCCAGTGCTGCAGGGCCATCCTAGCTTGGATCCCAGCCTGCCTGTGAGAATAAAGAGGCAGAGAGGGCTGTGAACTCTAATTTTATCTGTTCAGGAGCTGCCAGACATATATAAAAGAACCCCTCTAAGCTCACAGGCAACTAACAGGTTCTTTTTCACAAGTCTCTTGGAATCCAATTTGCTCCTTAGCCAAAGTGGCTGCTCACATGCCTCCACACAGCTCTCTGCTGACACTAAATGCCCTTCCCTTGCCACATGTGCCACACATGCCACCTGCCACTCTGTTGAGTGCTCTTCTTTGCTCTCATGTATTAGGCAGTGAGCAACTGACTCCCTTGAAGAAGTCCAGCTCTCCAAGCATGGGAACAGCACCTGCCTGGCCCAGCAAGGTTGCAGACACATGCCCTGCACAAGGGCACGGCATCAGGTGGTCACCAGGAGTTGCAGATTGTGCTCGTGTTTGGATCCTTCAGACCTTTGTGTTGACCCATATAATAGCTGGAATCATGATTTCCAAATGGCAAATGTGATAAAGAGCTGTCTGCAATCTGCTTGTCTCCAGAGCTGAAGTGCAGGCCAATGCCTTTCAGAAAAATAAAAATGCAGCCTGTAAATGCTCTGAGCTTCAAGTGGAGCCAGCAGAGGAACCAAGCTAGGCTACCTGATTACAAATGCCACATTTGGGCCATACCTTGAACACTCCATAGACTAAAACAGGGATTTAGATGGTGGGGGAGACCAGCCAAGCTACCACCTCTCTGGCAGAACTGCCCAGGCTGGCCTGTGGTGTTCAGCTGCACACTCCTCTGGGCTGAAACAATGAGAAAGCTGCCTCAGTTGGCTCCCCTGCTGCATGGAGGGGCTGGTGTTGAGCAGCACAACCAACAGGCACAGTACTGCCTGTGCACTGCCAAATGCAGTCACACAGGCAATCTCATGCCTTAGTGAGTAGAGGCACATCCACAAGTATCCTAACAGCTGCCTTCACATGCAGATCTCCATGGATGTCACCATCTTACTGCAGATATCATCCCATGGCTGCAGCCTTTGCACCACCACAAACCCAGGCATAAGCTGCTGGCATAGTCAGAGAGCTGGGTTATCAGTCATGCAATGTGACCATCTCACTGAGGTTTAAGTCCCCCCACCAACCACAGCAGTGTCTCCTCTGCCCCTCTCCTACTCCCTGTGCTCCCCAGTACAGGGTTCTACCTGGCAGGGAAGGATCTGTATTTAGGGCATTGGCATGCAAGAGGAAAGGACAATATATGAACCTGTGCTTGTACACACAAACACACTGAGATCTCCATCTCAAAGGACCCTCTGTTTCCACAAGACACAACAGCTGCGAGCTGAGGGCCTGGCTGCCATCTAATAAAACCTGCTGCAGAAGCATTAGCAAAAGGAGAGCTCAACACTGGCTGTGGGGAGGTCACTCATCTCCCCCATAACACAGTGAGAAAACAAGCACATTTGAGTTTCATTTCCATCTTGTTGACTAGCAACACCCACCCCCTTCACTAGGCTGCCAGCTTCAAAGCCCTGAGAAAACACTTCAGCCTATTCATCCTCGCACCCACATGTACCCCTGGGAGCAGGGGGAGCCAGCTGCCAGCCCACTGCTCTACACAGGACATGGAGAGAGCTGGCAAAGCCTCTCTCATCCCAGGCATGCGAGTGGGGTGAAGAGTTTGTAACTGAACACACATACACAGGTTGGGAGCAACAGGGTGAAGAGATCTGTGTAGTGCTCTCATCTGAAGAAGTGAAGGCTTTTCATCTACAGCAGGTGGTCTCCCACTCATCCTGGGAACACTGTAGATCTAAGACATATTTTAAGCTAAAATAATGGTTAAACACCCAGCAGGATGCCCTGGCCTTTGGATCTATTACCTCAGTGTTGTTATGTCTTCTCACATTGCTCCATCCCCAGCCACATACAGGATTCCTGCACCTGCAGCACTCAATCCATGAGAGCTGGCCTGAGATGTAACCTTTGCTATCCACTCTTACAGTCTCAACCCTGCCAAGGATCAGGGAATGAGCATCCCGGTGATTTTTAGTCTGCACTGTTCTGCACTGGCTCCATCTCTCCACTTGCTCATTAGCCAGAAGACTAGTGGCTGTCTGGGAACAAGGAGCACTCCTGGCCACGTATGCATGATGCCTGATGGCAAAGCCAGTGCTTTCAGGAGTACCATAACCACAAATCTCCTCTACACCTCTCTCACATGGCCTTCAGTACCCACACCAAAGACTATCAGGGAGGAACAGGCTTCATGGACTCCTCATTGAGAAGGGATGTGGAGCGCTGTGCCTGCTTTGGCAGCGCCTGGACTCCAGCTCTGCAACAGCACAGCTCCAAAGTCATGGAGAAGGCAAGGCTCCAGTGTGATTATCAACCTGTCATTACATCCCTGAAATAGTTTGGCACATTGCTTTTTAGAAAGCCATACCATTGAAAAATTACCATGGCCACCCTGCCAAGGCTACAGGCAACCTAATACATTCTGCCCCATCCTGATAGCCTCAGCCTCCAAGTATGTTCCTCATACTCCAACGCCAACATTTGGCTCAGTTTTGCAGATGTGGCTCTGTTAACCATTCCCCTCAGCTCCCTCCCTCCTGCTGTAGTTCTCAGAATTCTTTCCAATTTGTCAAGATCTTTTCTGGCAATAAAGAATACCTTGACTCAGAGCAGGACCCCAGGGTGCACAGGAAAAAACTTCGTCTGACTTGGGTCTTTTGTCTCCAAAGCCCTAAGCATTGTCAGTCCCTCCTGTGCAAGCATACGCATTACCCTCCACTGCCCAATTTGCTGTTCACTTCTACCCTGAAAAATCTCAGCCTCTTCTTCCAGATTTCTTCCTCCCATGGAGCATATTTTTCCTTCAGCTGTAACAGATAATATTTTTCCAGTTTGAATGTCTTCTCAATTCCTGCTTAGATGTTTAGTTTCTGCCTAAATGAGAGCCTTCACACAGGTGAGAAAAAAGTGAGGTGGTGTGTGTGGAGAGCAGGGTACCAATCCCACCACGCACTAAGCACTCAGGGCAGCATTTCTCAGGATGCTTCTGAAGAATGGACAAGAAAACAAATAGATTTTACTTGGAGACTTTTAGATCTTTATTTCAACCACTTCTTGTATTAAGTCAACTTCAATTAATCCCTTGTTTCCTGCTAGCACTCATAACTAAAGAGAACAGCTTTGATTTTACTGAAGTACCAGTTTAAACCAAAAAAGGCAACGCACAGTCAGGTATGAGAAACTGCAGTAATCCACATGCACAAGGGAGCTGAAAGCAAGATAGATGACAATCCTAATTCAGGCATTAGGAAACCCCCCCCTAGCATTTGATCATGTGGCCTTAGTGCTCTTCTAACAACTTTCTTTGTTATAGAACTGCTATATAAATTGTATTGTCATATATGTCCCAAATGATATATGTATAGTATATAAAATAGGCTATAAATTGGATTTTCTTACCTTACCTACCACATGTACAACGTATTTGCCCTGCACCCTGCTCTCTTGCGTGGAGTCTCAGATTAAGATGACAGTAGCAGCACTCTTCTTTCAGTTAGAAGGAAAAGTGCATTTGAACTGCCTAAAGGCTGCATTAAGCTATAGGAATGGCTCCCAAGGAGGTGCAGAAGAACCACGTCTAATGTAAAGACCATATTTGGAGTTTAAAAAAGGGGTCTGAAAGCCAGCTATTCTCCTGCTGCTCTGAAGGGTATGCAACCCCCTAAAAAGTAAATACATAAAATATATAAACCAGAATGGTGCTGACAGCTTTAAAACACTAGAAAGTAAAGCAACTGTATCTGGTGCCAGATACAGAAGATATATCATGTAATTTAAAAACAGGAGTATTTTTATAAAAGAAAAATGACATTTACACTCCTCTTGAGTGGCTTGAGTTTTTCCTTTAGCCTTCTCATCCAGCTTGCCAAGGACTTTTGACTATGTCAAAGCAGGAAAGGGGCTGAGATCTGGAGCTTATGGAGATCTCGTCCTGAGTGATGTATTTTTCTTTTCACATATTCTCACCCGGACTGGCACTGGCTTTTTAGTTTCAATTTTTTAACAATGTCTCGGATATATACTCAAAGTTGGCTTTGGATCAAGGAATGTAATTGGCCACCTTGTGAAATTCTTATTGCCAAAGGAAAGCACCTTAGAAAGTTGCGATTAGGGCTTATCTGCACTGAGAAAATATGCATTCAAGTGACAAGCATAAAGACACTGTAGTGGCACAAAGGCTGGCACCAGTGTTTTACCCCAGGAATTCAACATCCTGGGCTGGTCCTATATCAAATGAAGTGGGAAAGCTGCCACAGCCCATGCCACAGGAATGCACTTAAACAGGGGGATGCTTCTCATCCAGGGCTGGCTTTTATTTTCTCTGATATTTGGATATTAATTAATTGTGACACTCATAAATATGAACTGAGTGACAGCCATAAGTGAGCAGAAGATGCATTCAGTAGGTATGTAGCTAGTATAGATCTCCTCCTAGTGCTATACTTATGGTAGACAAACAGTCCTGAACACTCGTCAGCAACCCAAGTAAGGCAGTAAGCAAGCTCCCCTTTTTCTCATAAATGTGGAAAGTTCTAAGCTGGCAAGACAGGAGGCTCCAGATTCTGCTTTAACAATTAAGACAAATCTGCCTCTGTTTGGAGCAGCATCTTTAAAAAGCAAGTGACCTTGCAGTGAACTTTTTGTTCTATCTCTAGTCCTCAATGACAACAAGCTCATCAAGCTGATTTTGCCAAGCCACAGTTCTCAACGTCGTGTTTTAAGTGGCTACCGCAGGGTGGACAGCTTTGTATCCACCCATGGGCTCCACTGCCCTTTGCAAAGGATCACGCTTCACGTTTGGCTACCACCAGAACAGGATTTTCAAATGAAGCAGAACAATTTTCAAGTAGGGGGAAATACACTTTCTCCATCCAGCAGCCCCTGCCACACATCAAAGATCCTCACGTCTGCTTGCTCCCTGCTGTTCTAATCCTTTGCTTCCAGGAGACAGAACAGAGATTTTGGCAGAGCCTTCTTGCTGGCATGAGGTTCCCAGTGTTCCCAGGCCAGGAGTGCTTGCCACAGCTCCTCAAGGGCTGCATATAGCCCTTCCTCTCATCAGGAGGGAGGAGATGTCTCCTCCAGGGTGCTGCAGAGGAGAGTCTGAGATCAGAAGTCAGTGGGCCAGGCATGTTGCAACTCAGCCTTCTGCCTTTTCCATCCTGAAAACACCAGGCCACTCCCAGCAACTGCCTTGCCTAAACAACCCTCTCAGAGGAAGCTCCCTGCCCTCAAGAGCTTAGCTGCATTAAGCTGTCTGCACAGTGTCTCAGCACCTTACACCACAGCTATGTCCTTTTCCCTTGCCTGTATTACTGGGAAAATGCTTTGCAAGTCCCAGACATCCCTTCTTTTCTGTGAAGAGGAAAGATGCCATGCTTTGGAGGCAGCCATCACCCAGCACATACATCCCATCTGGGCAGCACAGTTCCCTTGCACAGATGCTGGTCACAGATTTATGGACAACACTCCTGGCAGAAGGGACTTCTCAGGTGGCAACAACAGGGCCCTCCACACACACTGCCAAGAGTCAAAGGCATCTCGTCATCCATCCTGAGAGTAAGGGGCAAGGGAACAAGCCCTTTCCACTCCCTGCTATATAAACATGAATTCTGCTGATATTGTAGACTTAGGAAAACAAAGCTGTTTCCATTTAGCTCGGCTTCTGGGCTGAGGTGCAACTCCACCCGCACAATCATCCATCAGGGCTTTGCTTCTCCAGGCAGAGATTCAGGCTGAGATCAAGAAGAGGGAGGATTTGCAGCTACTCCATGCCGGAAGGGCCTCTAACACCCCCAGGATTTTGCTCTCCAGAGCACTTGCTGTTCCAACCAGCACAGAATGGGGGTTTCTGCAGCAGCTAACAAGTCCCCACAGGCTTCCTCAGACACCTGACTCCAAATCTCCACTGAGCCACAGACTGCCAAAGGTACTTGGGAAGCAGTATTCATTGCTTAGCCTGTATTTTAAGGGATGACAGTTTGAGCATCACCAGCTCTGGTGTCAGCAAAGTAGACCCAGAGCTGCCTTTCTCCTAGCCATGTCTTTCCCTGGGCAAGAGTTGAGCTCAAGTAAGACTGAATATATCTGCTTCTTTAGTCCCAGGAAGAAGAGATAATGCACACCATAGGGGCAAGCCAAGGATGGAGTGGTTCTTACCCAGTACCTCTCTAAACAGAGACACTGATGGCTACATGTGACACCACAGCACTGATGCCTGTGCTCAGCACAACATTCCAGTTGACGTTCACATCCACATCTTTCCAAGACTGCCAGCACACTCAGAAATGGATCTATGACAGCTACAGGAGGAATACCCACAGGTCCATTCACTAGTCTTCACACCTGCCAGGTGAAAATACAAACCAACCAGTACAACCAACTGCATATGACTGGTACAGCCCTGTTGCTCAAGAAGCTGCCACTTCTTACCAAAGCTGAGGGTAGGGGACTGACAGTAACTTATCTCCTGCTGTCCCAGTCATGCTTCCTGGGCCCTCCTGGCAGGGAAGCCACAGAAGGCTGCTTGTCCTTCCAGAGCTCTGGAGGGCCTGACTATATTACCAGAAGCAGAACCATGAAAGCAGCCAGCTGTCTAGTCATGCTATTCACCAACACTTTATGGGCCCCTACACACTCCCAAAGACCTCCTACCTCCAGACCAGGCTACTCTCCACAGTGAAGGTCCAGTCATCATAAGCAGTAAGTCCAACTGAAGATAAGAAATCATTTTAAAGCAGTCCCACCACTCAAGTGAGTGGGGAATATTTTGGTCCAGGCAGTTCCTAAATAATTCAGCTGGCTACTCTCTTAACTCTATCTGAAGACTCACTTCAGAACACAGTGAAACCAAAAGCAATCCAATCTCTTCTTAAAGACCAGGTCTCTGTGGAGGATTCATGGGTTTTGTTGCATGTTTATAGGGAATCTAATATAGCACTGTTCTAGTGCATGGCTTCAGAGCTTCTGATTACTAGCTCTGTACAAACAAATACCAAGACAATATATATGCAAATAATCAAAATGAGAATGCAAATTCACTCATGTGAGGACTGATTTCCTGTCTTGGCACAGCAAGACAAGGCTTAGAGGTCTATAAGCTCCTACTCTTGTGCAACTCCTGCTTGTTAGCAATGTAAATGTATAGGGAGGTTGGGGGCTGGGTGTTTGTCCTGGAACTCAGAGTCTTCTCACAACCACTGACCTGGAGTCACCAGCATCCTCCATCCACTGAACCATCCAAGAGCTTCTTCTACCTCTTCCTTATTGACAAATCAGACAAGAAAGCCAGCTCCTCTGAAATCTTGGCAGACTGACCAGAAAAAGTCAGTCCAGCACAACCCACCCTTATCCTGGAGCAGACCATGGATTTGACAACCCAAGCTGTTCCTCTCAGACTTGACAGAGAACTGAACTCCAGTGAAAGCAACTCCGAGCTTGCAGTGCCTAAGAACCAATCCTCATACTTGCAAACATGAGCAAGATCTACCTGGTCCTTTTAAGACAAACTTCTTGCTTTTGCTACTACAGCCCAACTGTATGAAGAAAGTTTCATGCGAAAGCACAGAAAGTACTTCAGTGGAAAGAGATGACATTGTCACAAGTTCAGACAAGTCTAAGAGTATGGTTTTACAAGACAAACAAGCAACCTAACCTGCCCACCATCAAAAGGGCAGTCCCCTTCTTTCCTCTCCTTCACTGCTAGATTTGCAATTCTGTCCAATTCTTCTGGTCTCATGATCTTACAGTAAGCCAATTTATCCCACTGAAGTGGCAGAAAATTATCCTTGATTTTGCTGTGTTCATTTTTTGCTGGTTTACTGAACTGAGGCAACTCACCCATAGACCAGATGAGGACCAATAAGTGAAGCAATGGGAGGGCATGGCCAAGACCATGCCTTTGGCTGCAGATGCTCACTCTTACAGGCTCTTCAGCTAGCCCAGAAGTTGGCATGCTGAAAGGGACACTCAAAAATATTTGGGAAACAACTCTTCTAACAGCAACAGGACTTTTAGGTCATGCAGTACCACACCATGTTATAAGGTCCATAGACCACAGAAAAAAATCCAAGTGACTGAATTGTACAGGAGAACACCCAGAGGCTGAAGTGAGGCATCTCAATGCAGACCAGTGCCAGGGTGCAGGCAGCCCTCCACCTGCCTGCAAAGCAGGGCTGTTAAACATTGCCTGGGCAGCACAGCACCCAGAGGGGCGGTAAGAAGTCTCTCTCAGAGAGACACACAGTGGCCTCAGCAAGTCCTTTAGAACATCTCCAGAAGGCAGTCAGTGGTGGATATGTCCCAGTGTCCTACCTGTGGCCATTGCAAAGGGTGATAGTCCAATTCTCTTGCTGAAGCATGGGATAAGGTGACGTTCTATGGCCTCCGTGGGGAGGGAAGGAGCAACAGCACAGCATGGTCCTTAATGGAGTCCTATTTCCTTGGCATAGTGCCAGAAGATTTAAGGTACGTCGGGCAGCTGGGCATTCAGCAATCCCAGTCCAGCAAACACTAGACACTATGTCTGACTGACTGGACAAGAATGCTCTGCCAGTGCCTGCACAGCCCTCTGTCCCCTGTGCAGAGCCTGAGGTCATGTTCCTTACTGGGAAAGCCTTCAACAGGTGCTGTATCTCCAAGGACATTGCTCTCCCTCCCCTCCAGTCCCTCCACACAGGGTGGTAGCACAGAGGGGTAGCAGGAGGTCATCCCTGCAGGGAAACTCGTCAGCAATGCCCAGGATTGCAGGCACGTGAGAGGGTTGCCCGATCGCTTGGGCAGCAAGCCTCTCTCAGAGCAGCAATCACAGGGGCTTGGGCACCTCTCCCTGCCAGCATCACCTCTGTTTTTCCTGAATTTAGTTTCTATCAGATAGTCTTCCATTTGGGCATCAGGATATGTCAGCTTCAGTGAACTACTTTGGTGCCAGTGAAATCTTTGAAATCTTTGCCAGTCATTTGAGCCTCTCCAAAACTGTTGACAGCCAAGGGTCTAGAAATGTCTCCAGCCCATGCATTGCCTCTGCTTCAAAAGAGACAGAAAGGCAATAGCTACTGTAGGAGCAATGGGTACATTGAAAACAACCTGCAGGAAAACAGAGAAACAAAGGCCAAATTGCCCTCTCCTTGGGCAGCTCCAAGTGATGTTGACAGAGAAAGTAAAAGTTCAGGGAAGTAAAGGAGAAACTGAAGTTACCTCCTGGTTAAGCACCTGTAATTTGCTGTAATGTCTTCCTGACTATGACTGAGGGGCTTCTGCTGGAAGCCATGAGAAAATTCTCTGCTTTGGTGGCTACCAACAAAACCAGTCTTTCTGGCTCAGCAACTGAGTGAACAGCTCCAAGAAAGAGAGGGGTCTTTAAAGGTGATGCAGCCTAACACTTTGTTCCCATGTTCACAGACTCTTACAGAAAAGTGGAGGTGACCTAAAAAAACCCCAAACAAACAGTATGTGTGGGTTGTTGTAAAGCAGCATGCGCTACTCTCAACTCTCCACCCCCACCAAGCTGCTGGCACAGTAACAGCTCTTATCAGGGAAACACACCTCTCCCATCTGTGCTGCCTCATTCAGCAGAAACAGCTGCAGCAGGACGTCACAAAACACAAAGTTTTGTGAAGGAATTGTAGCTCAGGTACAGGACCATCTCAGCATTGATCTGACGAAGGTACACTGAAGCGCTGAGTTCTTCCTCACCCAAAAGACCAGATGATGCCACAGTTGTCATCCTGAGCTTAACACACTCCTCAGTTTCTCCTGCATGGACCTCTGAGCTCCAGCAGCTCCACCTTTGCTTCTGTACCCAATATGCAGGCATCTGCCTGGGTACCAAAATGACCCAAACCACAGCAAAATTACTCAGAAATATAGAACAAATGGCTCAATAATTGTTAGAGTCTTCCAGGAGACATCTCTGAGTGTCATTACTTTGCTAATACCAGCACTTACAAGCACACCTCAGATCTATGTATTCTTCTGTGGGTACTACCTGGATATATTGCTCTACACATATCCTCTTGGGAAAGAGATTTACCCATCACTCCTCTGTCCACCCTGCTGCTACCATGAAGGCTATTCACCAACAGGACAAGGGCAAACCGATGACCTTCACAGTTCTCCTTCCTCATGGGATCATCATTACCATGTCCTATTCCTGTGTGTGCCAGGGGACTGTGACAAAGTTGTGGATACAAACTGAGTCCGTTGGAGGGACAGCAGGACCTGACTCCCTTGTGTCAGCTTCCACAGCCTGTGGAGTTTTCGTCAAGAGCCAAGTTGCCTGGTCTCATGAAGCAGACTGTGGCCCAATTGATCAAGGTGTTAGTTGCCTGAGGGGTTGGAAGAGCATCCTTCCAGGAACCAGGTTTGACTTACACAGCTGGGACGTGCCGTGGGATGGGCGACTGAGCCCCTTGCAGGGAGGCATCTCGCCCTATTGTGCTGGTCCTCCTCCGAAGGGAGCTTGTGGGGGGCTGGAAGGCAGCAGCGGCACCAGGCGGGTGGTACTCCTGCTCAGGAACAACTTCTTCACACCGCAAGCCCTGGAAGCCTGAGCGACAGGTACAGACCTGGGGGCGGCTGCAGGAGCCCTTGTTCTGGCATGGCGGGTCGCAGACAGCTGAGGAGACACAGAAAGGCAGTTAGTGGACATGGGACTTAGGCCCATGGTGGTGACACCCAGCTGGGCCAGCACAACTGGGACAGTCCCATCTCATCTCTGCAGGCAGGTGACTTTCTCAGTCTTGGTGTTACAACTGCTGTGGGCCCCTAACACAAGGTCACCTGCATGCTCCGCACTGATCTCTGTAGAACTCTTCTTCAACCATACTCATTTCAGAAATTGCAAAAATGAGCAGTATGGCCTGCAGAGAGCACATGGCCTCCAGCATTGTCCAGAGTGCTCTGGACAGGAATAAGTCCTAATTCCCAAAGCAAGGGATTGCATGTTACCTTTAGTCTGTTTTGGGGTCTGATTTGCACAGTGCCCCTGGCCTGTCCCCTCCAGTGCTTACCAGCTTTCCTTCCGCAGCTGATTTTGGAGTCACTGTGCTCAAATTCCTCCACTGCTATGGGGACTTACAGTTCATTAACCTTATGCCTAAATCACCCTCTGGGCCTGTGTGTGTTCCTAATTACAGCACATCAGCTTCAGTTTGCGCCCTGGGAGGAAAGTGCTATTAATTATATACGGGACGCTAACACTTCCCAAGTCAACAGATGCCAAATTGGGTTTATAACCCAGGCAGTGGCAGCCAGGAATCCACACGTTGCTCCAGTAGGACCGGGCTCATTGTTCTGAGCAAGGGTAATTGAAAAGGCACTGGAAAACAGTGTTGTCCTTCAATGAAAGAAGGTGCCAGCTGGTCAAAGGGTAATGAAACCTTGTTGGACAACACAAGGTGGACATTAACCTCCAGCCACATGGAAACCCTGTAAATGGGTTTCAACTCACGACGCCACTGCTTCTCCTGAAATTGCCTCTCCCAGGACTGCTCCAGGGAGGCTGTGGGGGCATCTGACATCCCACCACCTTCATACACAGCTGCTAGGCTTTCATGAGCATGTCCCACCCTTTCTGGCTGTGCTCTCCACTCCTGTGAGATACTGCCATGCCTGCAAGAAACACTGCTTCTGGACAACAAATATACAGACAACTCTTTCCTTGTGTGCTATCCGTACATCATCCTGCTGTCATCAAGTGAGAGAAGTCCTTATGCAGACACTTGAATTCCTTTCACAGCGGTATAGCCCCCACAACCCTTCCCTCATGCCAAAACTAGCTTGCCATCGGCTTTTCCTAACTAGATCAGGGATATGCTCACTGGAATGCTTCATGTGACATTTATTACCATGTTAACACTCAGGAAGAGAGGGAGATCTCAAGGAAAAGGAGACCCCAAGTCACATAGGGTTGTATAGGTTAAAGCCAGAGGTTTTGATGAAATCCCCCAGTAAAATAGATCAGCCAACACTGCAGTCTCTGGAACAGGGACAAGGTCCTAGTCAGGCAGGAATTAACCGTCTCTGGGAAGTCTGGCACTCCAGAAGTTGATGTAATTTATAATACAAAACTCAGCTGTGATTTAAATAGGCTGCCAGTCCCTACTGTTATCTCCCAATAAATGCCTGTTTTAACAAAGGCCACCAGGCCAGGAAGCCTGCCATTGAAAACAACCACTTCACATGCTGAAATACTGCAGAGCCACGATGCTGGGACCTGGAACCACAGCAGTTCTCACAACCTCTCCCACCAACACAGTCACCTTAGACTGCACCCTTCAGCAGGAAAGTGGCGATAAATGACCAGGCACTCTAAACAGCCCCTAAAGCACATAGAAAAGAGGAAGAAGGGAATGGGATTAGTCTTCTGGTCTCTTCAAGCAGGATGGATGAGGGGCTGCCCTAGCTGAAATATTTCAATCCTAGGATTAACCCCCTTCCTAATTGCCTTTACAGACTCGGGAAGAACTTGAAAGAGCTTTAAAATTTGCTGATTTTCACTCAGTTCAGCTATGCAATATAAGGAGAGCAAATTGGTCAGTGGCACCACTGCCAGTGATAAGTGAAATCACTATTCAGGCCCCCCAAACCATAACACTGACTGAAGAAATAAGATGGTTATAATACATATACATATTTGAAATCTTTCTCTTTGTTTTCTGACCTCAGGGGTTACTTTGAGATATTGCTGCCCAGCTCGGGGTACTATAAACAGTTTCTGTTAAGATGACAGGAACTCACTTCTTTTCACTGTAGTCTCATGTAATCACCTGTTCCAGGAACTGGGGATTAGGGAAAGCAAAAATGGTCATCTCAAAACTCTTAATAAAAGGATAAGACTTGGAGCACTGCTGAAGTATCACTAATAGCAAACCCAGTTTGTTCAAGAACATCTAATAGTGTTCATCACACAGAACAAGCCTGGTGCTGTCTAGTCTCCAATGCATCAGGTAAGCCCTCCCAGCAAGGTCACACAGTGGGGATGACTGTGGCATGACTCTGACCACTCAGCTAGGCCTGTCAGAGGGAATGCCACTAAGTCCAACCTTGCACTGCTTTGCAGGCACTCCTGGCCCGGGGTTGAGCAATGACATGCACGGCAACATTTGATTACTCAGTCCCTACAGCTCTGCTCATGCTCTTCCTCTAGGAGAGTGATGTACTTCACTGTAAGCAGCTCCTGTGCAGTTCCATTTAAAATGCAGGGGAACCTGTCCATCAGCTAGGCCCTCCACAGGAAAACTGAGAACGTGCTGAAGGACTTGTACGACTGAGGTGATTTAGTCCACTTTCTCATGGAAAAGTTATGTGTGTAAACTCAGTTCTAACTTACAGCTCTGACTGTGTGAGCACACCCAGAAGGGATGGACAATTTAGCACAAATGAGATCTGTGCAGAGTGACAGGGAGGTAAATCAACAGCAATGCAGGAATAACAGAGAGGAAACAGAACTTCAATGAAGAACACCCAGGGTTCAAAAAAACCTATAGCCACTGTTCAGAAGACAAAAGAAGAGGCACGAGAATGTCATTTTGCAGATGTGGAAAAGCCCCACGTGCTAATGAGACTGTCTGAAGTCACGCTGTGAGGCCACAGCAGAGCCAGAGATTCAGCCTGGAATCCCTGCACCTTTATTCACCATCTTAACTGCAAGACCATCTGTATAAGGTTAGAAAGTGCATTAGTTTATTTAGTCCTTCCTGACACACTGATTAAAAATGTTTCTTTTAAACTTTAAAATATTCATGTCAGAAAAAAAGCTCATGCTGCATTCCAAGCCCAGCCCAGGATACTATCTCTGGAAGCAGCAAAGAACCATCATGAATAATGCTGATGAAAGTGGAGGCTGATAAACATGGGGAGGCTGAGCATGATGACCTAATAGGCAGCAGCTAAATTACTGACAAGGGTACACTGCAGCCACTGCAGCCCCTAAAACATGGGCAGTGCAAGGGAGCTTCTGGCCAGCTGGTGTATATAGGTTTCTGCTCCACCAAACTAAGGACATAATGGCCAGAGTTTCACTCCAGAACAAAGTTAAACAGGCAGGAGGTTGAACCCTTCAGGCCTACATTCAGATGCAGCTTACTGTCCCTAATGGCCCCTTCTGAGAGAAGAACTCTGGAGCCTCACAGCATACAGCCCCTGTATGCAGCTCAGTGTGATGACCTGGCAGTGTGTGGGTGGAAATCAAGCCCGCTGCAAATAGGTAAGATCTTCCTCCTAAACTCCCTTAGCTCATTTCCACTTTCCCAGGAGATGTTGTTGCTCCAGGGAACGGTATTTCTCTTCTTCATCTTCCCAGCCACAGACTGAAAATTCCACAAGTCCTCACTGCAACTTTGGTTGTCAAATATGGAACATAGTGAGAGACACCTCCCTAAGGCTGGAGTTAAGTCATATGCAGGAATGTTGAAAGAGCAAAGTGCCTAGAAAAGCATGGATGAAGAAAGAAACTATCACCCTTGGTAGATGAGAGAAAGTAGATTACAGCAACAATTTGACCTATCCTCTCTCCTGTACCCAGGCTCAAATCCCTGAAAACCAAGGCTCTGTCCAATACCTAAATGCCAATTCTTCCATGCTTCATCACTCTTAAGAGGTTTCCTCTGGCTGCATTTCTACCCCACTAACTTCCTTGATATGTCACATATCAAAGACCATGGGAACAGACATTAAACAGCATTACAGTGCAGAAACGTAACTAGGATGGGCTGTCCAGCTTGCCTTGGCAGCATTAAAAACAGCTGAATGTCTCCAGCAGCTTGAACTCCAGCAGAAAAGCCCAGAGAGGGAGGTAGCTGGGAATGAAATTATGTTTACACATCACCAGTCTCCACCGAAGTCCTGCCTGAACTTTACCATCCCCTGTCGGGGGGACACTGTCAGGCCGATCATGTTGACACTGTCCTTTTAATGAATCCTTGGGAACAAGGGCTCAGCACCTGAGCAATCACTAGGCAGCCTGCGTGGCTGCAAGCCCAGATCTTCTGCTCCTACCAAAATCCCTAATGAGAGAAAGATGCTGCCATGGCTGGCCCCGCGCTGTGTTTACAGACACTGTCTGGCAGCACAGCACGCTCTCTACCGTTTGGCTTCTGTCGGCAGGGGGGAGAGGGAGAAGGGAGGTGAGTCAGCCCTTGGGTCCCTGCTCCCAAACAGCGATTGCTAATGCAATTACCCCAGAACGGCCAAAAAGCCGTGAGATCCCGCGGCAAACAAAGCTGAGCCTCCTTCCCTGCTTAACATCTGGGCAGCTGCTACCACTCAAGTAAAGGCAGATGCTCTCGACTATTCTGGGCTGGGCGTTTCCAGCCAGCGCGGTGCCTGTGCTCTGTGCCCTCGCAGCTGCCCGAGCGCCGCAGGCAGCGCCGCACCTCCCTGGGACCCGGCAGGTGCACGGGGCCAGCAGTGCCTTGGGAAGGCCCAGAGATGAGCTGTGTGGTGCAGCCCTGGTATTCAGGGACACGGATCACAGCAGGGCTTGGTCTCTGGCTGCGGAGCTTTTGAGGATGAAGATGACAGTTCACTTGTCTCTGGTATACGTTGCACTGGTGCCTGCCCAAACACCTTCTCTTCCAGTGCTGCGTCAGTGAGCCCACAATGATTGCAGCCCACAGGGCTGTACCAGGGCTGCCTGGATGAGCAGAACACTTAATACTTCCTCTGTGGGTAGGCAGGAGGGTCCTGGCCAGGCAGATGTGCACTGCAGAGCATCCTGCACCTCACTGCCATTTTACACATCCCATATGCTGCTCTATGCTGCAGCCCCACCCATCGCAGCCCTTGTGCCAAATCCATTAATTGCTTTCCTTAATAGCACTCATATAATTTGCAGCCCTGATTCCCCTCTCAGCACCAGCAATGCTCACATGAGCACAGCCCCAGCCTGCTGGTTCTCAACTGCTGGAACTTTCACAGACCTGTCTTTGCTCCAAGCAGGATAAGTAAGAGCCCAAGGCTCAAAACTCACACATAAATGTGCCACTGCAATACCCTGCCCCAACAAGATCCTGCCATGGATGGACACTAATAACAATAATGAAGTAAAATCACAATTACTCTGCATACTTAGACTTTGCCAGCAGACGGAAAGAGCTGACCTACAGCCTGGCAGTCCCACAGCGAGGTTGCAGCACTGCCTCCACAGACCCCATGACTTATCTCCTGCCTTGGCACAGTGCATGGGATGTATGTGGGGTCACAGCACTATTCAAGCACTTTTTAGACGTGCATCCTGAGACTTGTACTGGCTGAGACTGTCATACTCACGTTTGATGCAGCGGTTTGTGCCTGGAGCTGTGGTCCATCCTGGGCAACACTGTCTGCCACAGACATTTGGCCTAAGCAGAGAGACAAAGCAGCGTGGTTAGGAGAGGGGGAAGCTGAGGTCTTGCTGCAGCCATCACCTCTGAGTCACCCATAAAATTATTTCCTGCAGCATCCGATATTTCCTTCCAGATGGACCAGCAGCTGAGATCAAAACCAATGGGACAAGGGCTGAGTTGTTTAAGTGCTTGGAAAAGAAACCCCCAAGGATTGTGAATGCTGCAGTGTGAGCGATCCCTGAGAGAGTAACTCCCTTTTGAACTGGCATTATGCTGGATTCCTGGCACAGCGTTCAGAGGAACCATTTTCCTCCTGAGAGCAATTGGAGGCCAGCAGCCAAAGATCATTAAAGATCTCATGGTCCTTCGTGGTATTGGGGTGTAAATTGGGCCCGATTTCAACTTTGGTCATAGTATCTCGCCTCCGCAAATGTCCCGAGCTGCTTCAGCCGAAGACAACACTTCATTCTCCACCTAACTGCTGCTGCCTGTTGCTGCTCATTGCTGAGCCCTGCCCTGGGAGGGATGGCATGCCAGAAGCTGCATGCTGAGACGCTCCCCAGCTTGCTCTCCCTTTGCAAGCACCCCAGTCCTGCATTTGTTATCTGCCTCTAGTGCAATGACCCAGGGGGCTGAGGATTCTCTGGTGCTATGAAATTTGTGTCTACCTGATGTGCTCAGAGCTACACTAATTCCAAGATGCTGAAACCATTTCCATGAGTGTTGAATCCAGGATTTTGCTGCAGCAACTTTTTGACTGCCCTTACATAAATGACATCCTCCCCACCTCTCCTTTCTTATGTGTTTTCAGGTAGGGATGACTGTCAACATACAGCTATCATAGACAGTGCTGGGCCTCTAAGAGGTGCAATACCCAAGCAAGAAGTTAATGCCTCTTCCTCTGGTCACATGTCATATTTAAGTGTCTACAATGAGAAGGAATAACAAGTTCCAGGGTGCTCTTCAAGAGTATTACTCATCATGGAGGGGAGATTTTAGGAATAGGTAACTTTTGCATGTCTAGGTAGATGAGAAAGAACAGTTGTCAAAGACAAAAAGTTAGGAATAGCCTGAAAGCTCTGGAAATCCTCTGGAAACAAAGTGGGGAGTATGGTTTATTTCTAATGCTGGACAAGGCAGTCAGAGCTGCTGACAGAATTTACAGGAACCACAGAAACATGCACATTTGTCTTCTGGGTTGACTTTAACATGAACACAGCAGGGTCAGAGGAAGATCCTGCTCTGAACTGGTATCCTCCTGATTCCTGCATCCACATGGTGTGAAATGAGACTCCAGGATTGCCAGGGCTCAAGCTGTGGGGCTCACGTTTTAGGAGAGCGGTGGTGGCAGGTGTGCCAAGGATTGTTCTGGTGTTCACAAATAAAGCTGCCTGTACAATTGCTCCATGTGGGAAGGGGAAGTGCTCTGAGAAACCACATCATTTTTTAAGTGTTATCTAGTCCTTCAGGATCAATGTTTTATTAATCTGGGCAGATTTTTACAGGGAGAAAGCACTCAAATTCCCTTGGTGTGATTTCCTGCAAGCAGAACAAGCCAAAGTAATTCTAGCACCCAGTCATATCTGTTCTGACTGGGCAAGAGCATCAATTTCCATCATTTTGTCTATCAACCCAAAGAGATGTATGAGTCTCTTCTTTAAGACATCCACAGAAAGCATTCAAGGAAAAAAACCCTTCCTTTATTTACTGCATAAGAGCCCACGAAGCCTTAAACATTTTTAAGGTGTCCTCATGAGTAAGAAGAGAAAACCATTGAGCTGGAGCAGGTCTTTGGGTAATTAAGGTCCAGTGAGGGACTCTACTTCAAGTAGCAGCATCAGCATCTTTGCTCAGGCTGTCACAGCTCCCATTCTTCCTTTGGCACAGGTGAAACACACCTCGTAAGTCATATTCGGTCTGTTCAATGATCAAGGCCCTTGCCCTTTCCCTCCTCAGCTTATTCAGATAATCATGTTTCTTGTAGGCAAAATAGCTACCTTCTCCAGAGAAGCTGTTTTGGCCTTGAATCACACTATTAGTTCTTCATGGGATTAAAGTTTAAATTTTATCTACATGTCTCACAAGGATGCTGGAGGGAGCATGTTGCTAGCTGTTCTCAATGCCAACACCAAGCCAGAGGTCATAGGAAGAAAGATACGAGGCTGAAACAGAGAGGGGCCCAAGCCTGAGCAGACAAGATCACTCTTGAACTCATGAAACCCCTGTTGGGTTCAGCACAGAGCTCTCATTGATAGAGCCACTCTGTGTCACTGCCAACCCCAGACATGAGCTGCCAGCCCCTGGTGAAGGGAGATGCCAGCACCAACCAGGGCAATGCTCCTAGAGGGAGGACAGCCCAGCACGAGCAGAGGGAAACAACCTGGCAGGAGTGCCCTCAGAGGCAGGGGCAGAAGGAGTACCTGGATGGAAATGTTCCTTCCTGCCATAACCTCCTGGATGAGAGAATGAGAAGAGATGGAGGCAGGGAGGACCTCCAAGACTGGAAGTGAGCAGTTAGAAGGAGCAACATGTAGGTAGTACTGGAGGGTAGAGAAGAACCACAACTATTTCCTGATGAAAGCCCAGTGAGCAAAACCTCACAGAGCATGAGGTACAGGTAAGCAAGAGCATCAGCTGCAGGAAAATAGCTATGGGACCCATTCCTGAGCACGTCTGCTTCTACTTAAAGCATTTTGTTGTCATTTGCCTGGTTTGAACACCATGTGGTTTGTACTGACTTACAAAGAATTCAGAATGAATCCCATGAAGTTTAAGGAGCGTGGCATGTTTACAACATTGTGGGATTGTGCTTGAGAGAGAGTGGTGGCTTCCACATCCATTTGTCCTGCTGCACATGACACCACCAACACTTTAGGCAAAGATGTGGCTCAAGCGTGAGCTCCCTGTGGGGCATGTCCAGCCCTGGGCCTCTCCATCCAGTGCTGGTTCTGGAGAACAAAACAAGTGGCAGGGTCCCTCCAGGTCTGGTGTCACCACAATGGGGGTGACTCCTGAGGAACTACCTGCAGCCACTGAGCAGCCTCTGACCAACCCTCAACACACAAGGAACAAGGGCTTCCAAGGCAGCAGGCAGAGCTGCCCGACAACAGGACCTGCTGGGTGCCATGACACACCAAGCCCCTGGCAGACCTAACAATGACATCAGTCAAAGCCATGTTCATAACTCTGAGGCATTCAACAGCTGCCTGAGCTTAGCATCCAGGTTTTCTCCTGCTTACCCACCCCTTGGAACAGGAAGCACAGCAGCAAGGAAATGGGAGCATGACTCTCACCCTCATCCAGAGTAGTTTGGGCTGCAGAGGGACCAGAGGATGGGTGGGCATGTGGAGGGGTCAGCAGCTCTCCCAGCTGGAAAGAAACTCAATACAGTCCCAGATCAGAGCAGAAGGGAAGACATGTCCTCACATGGGTCTTGCAAGCTGAAGTTCCACTGAATCTCTTACTAGGTCATGTTCCATGGGATGCCCTAATCCCAGACCTAACACTGATGCCAAAACAACCCTTCAGCAAATGGTCTTTCCTAACTCTGTCTCCTTACCAGTGGAATAGGTTAATTAATGTATTTTTCTTTCTAAGGCTCAAGTCACCCAGCACATGTCCTGGGAAATGAAATGTTGCTGAGAACATTTAAAGGCATTGAGACTTGATTGCCTGTAACACTGTACTGCTACAGGGCTCATGGGCCACTTAGCACCTTCCAAAATAGTCCCCAGCCCAGCTCAGACCAAAGCAGGCAGAGACCATTTCCAGTTCCCCCTTTTTGGAGAGAAAAGGCATTGAATAGCTCAGACAACTAAATAGCCACAGTGCCAGAGAAAACCCTAAGGCATAGCTCAGTGCATTTCTGCAGAGTGGGGCACTGGATTCACATCTCAGCCTCTGCCTCAAGTGTCAGGTACACCTTGAGGTCTCCAAAGAGCACAGGCAGCAGTAAGCAATGGCAAACCAAGCTTGTTCTTCATTCTGTGGCTAGCATGCACTATCCCTGTCCAGGTATAATCTCTGGCATGTTGAGCTTGGTGCACAGGAGCTCCCAGGCACTATTCACCGTCCTGCTCCTTTTCTGGGATAGACGTCTCCTTGACACTCCCCACAGAGCTGAAATGAGTGCCGTGAAGCCTCCCTGCATCCAGAAGTACCATTCATAGCCCTGACTGGATGCACTGGCACAACCTTCAACTTGAGCAAAGGAGGTGCTGCAAGCCATTCCTTCACCCCCTCGTTTGCTGCTGCAGCCAGAGGCCACCATAAGGATCAGACTTGGGCTGTGCAGAGGTACCCAGGATGAGAGGTACCCAGCCTGCAAGATCTTGCAGTGCTATCTTAAACAAGAACCAAGCAACCGTAACAGGCAGCAGGGGGAAGGAAAAGAAGAAAACAATAGTAAGACCATGGCTTTTACAGCGATGATCACATACTGTTTCTGAAGGATTCAGAGGAACCCTTTTTTTCACCACTTATTTTAACAGCAATCTGTGCATCATCTTTCAGCTTCGCACAGAACTCTATGCTGCCAGATATGCTGACTCCATTCAGGCCATTAACAGCATCCTCACAGGAGGCCAGAGGGACCATTAGATCATCAGGTCTGCCTTTCTACTGCAGGAAAGTGAACTTCATCCAAATGTGTATGAAATATTTGCAGTCAGATCCAGTGAAGAACATTAGCAAAAGGCTGTTGGCATCGATGAGTCACTGAAAACCCTCTGCCAAGTCCACATCAGCATTAACTGCCTCCGCTCCTGAGCAATCCTATAAACATATTGCAGCAAAAACCTATATGCCACAAAGCCTGGGTGAAGCAGGATTATACAGCCACAGATGGTGTCTACAACAGCAAATAAATGTGAACTGTGGTGTAGAATGCCCAAAAAGAAAATAGGAGGGAGAAAGAATGAGTCTGAGACTGTCTGCCTGTGACCTGGGAAGTCTCACATGCCCCTTGAAATTGTCCAGGCAGGTACCAGAAGTAGAGGCTTCTCCAGATTACTCTCCCATTACCCACCTTCCTCATCGCCATCCTCCCAGCCACAGGGAAGAGGTAACAAGGGGGACACATCCCAATGGACACAGAGGTAGAGAGAGATGCCCACAGTGTCTTCCCAGCAGGACTGGCCAGCGCAAAGTAGGGATGCATCCAGCACACAAGTACAGTCATAGTTGGCATGCATCAGGGTTACCCTACGCCACAACACTTGAGAGGAAAATCCTTCTAGTCAGGGGAGCTGGAGAAACAGGAATGTTACACTGAGCACAGCAAAGCAGTGATGTTTTCAGGGCTGGGTTGTTTTCTTCACTCAGTGTCAGAAGTCAGTAATTTTCTGTGATGTTTGCTGTGATATCAAAAGTCTTCTCACAATGAGTCTTCTGGAGAAAATACTAAAACCCAGCTCTTGCAAGTCTTGAAGTTGGATGCATTCATGAAATCGTTTGCACAAGTCACACCTGCAAAAAGGTCAGATGTGAGCAGAATGACAGACACCCAAAGAATCCCCAGGAAAGAAATTCAACCTTGGATATGCAGCTATCAGACAAGGGGAGAAAATAATTACCTAGAAAAGCATATCGTGCAAATAAATGGGTTTTTCAACTGCAGAACTCTGCAGGGCCCCTGGAGGTACCAGCAGAGAGCTCTGACTGGGGAATCTGGAAAGGCAACACATGCAGGAGTTGAGATTTTAAGCCAAAATAATTGTATAAATAAATAGCACCAGGGTTTAGTGTGCCTGCAAAGTTACCTGAGTAAGGGAAAATGAAGGTTGTCATACCAGAGACTAGCAGTTCAGTGTAAATAGCAGAACAGAAAATATCCCACCTGGCAAAAAAATGAAACATCACAAACTGAAGTTTTTTAGGGGCCCTGAGTTTCCTGGATGAAAATGTGTCTGGTGCAGCAAGGGACGTAAGAAGATGGATGAGGTGGAAGGACAGAGTCTCACAGAATGGCTAGAGACAGCAGCAGCTAGCTTTCCATGAGGAGCCACACCATGTGGTTACACATGGACAATTATTTCAGCTAGGCTTTCAAGCTTCAAAGACAGTAGGTTATAGAGAAGCTTCAGAAGTGCCGCTTTGCACTCCAGAACAGACAGCCATTATAGGCACTTTCTGGAACAGAAGTTCTTGGGCATTGGAGAAAGTTCTGTATCCCCAGCCTTGATCTTCCAGTGCAGAGCAGAGGCAGAAAGTGCAGCAGAGTCTGCATGAGAAACACAGAACTCAGACACAGGTCTTCCTTCCTTTAAGCTTTGAGACAATGGCACTCTCAGATACAGATAATAACAGGTAAACTGTGTGTAAGTGCTGGACCAACCATCCCTGTTTACACTCTGGATTAAGGGATGAAAGCTACTTGCAAAAAGGTTCAGCACTCTTCTGAACACAGTGTGAATCTTGGGGCTGCCCACATGGTCCTGACAGCAGCGCAGGCCAGCTGTTGTCACCAGAGGCAGCTGCAGTCTGAAAACAAACATGCTACGTATCAGATGACTCAAATTCAACCAAACTGCTACATGATCCCAAAGCAACACGGACAGCATTCCAACTGCAGAAAGGGTAAAATCTTTCTGAGCGCAAAAAAGTCCAAGTCTGACTGAGCAGGACTGGATCTTCCCAAGACTCCTTCTCTGGGTGCCTGACAAGCCAAGATAATGAACTGGGTAAGGTCAGAACCTACATGCCTAGCTCTTAGTGATACTTTATGCATCAAACATAATGGAAGTAGAGCAAACTCGGTGCTTCTGTGGATCTGTTGAAGGAAAGTACACAGAGTGACACAGAAAACATTTCTGTCTCAAAACTTTGCAAGGAGATGAGTATGGGAGAGAGAAAACTCAGAGACAGACCTTTTGTGTTCTAGTGAAGCTCCTCACCAGATGTTAGCCCAAGACATTTCTGCCCATGTCAGAGGGCTGTAAGCCCAGAGCCTGCTCTCATAATCCTCCTAGCAAGGCTCACATGAGAGCAGACACACACAATGCCACATGGGTTGATCAAGCTCTTGCGCCATGGCCTTGGTAGCCCTGCCCAGGTGGCAGAGGCGCTAATCTCAAAGGACATCAGCCACGGGGGAGCAGCGAGGGAACTGCAGAGAAAGGGGCCCTGGGCTGAAGAGTACATCAGCCCTGCGCCAGAAGTCCCGCTCACAGGCTCCCCTCACAGCCGAGCAGCTGGCCTCGCCATATGATATCCCCTCCACCTCCACAGGGCTGTAGCCAGAGACTGGAGCTGGAAGCAGCCCTGCCAGGCAAGTCATAGGAAGCCTCCTTCGGCTGAGCCAACTGAAGCCATGGGAAGCTGCAGCGTGGAGTGCTTACAAGGGGCCCATTATGGGAGGAAGGAGCCAAGAGGCCAGGTACCTGCAGCAAGAGCGGCAGCAGACAGACTCCGTCCCGCAGAGCCAAGCAAGCCCCTCCAGCCTCTCCACCACCTAAATCATACTACATCCCCCTCGGGAGTCCCCCACCCTGCATGCCTCCCAGGACCGGCCGTGGGCAGCTCCAGAGGGCAGCTGGGACCCCCTGCCCGCTGCCGCGCAGCTGTCTGCCAGCCGAAGCCCTGATCTGCCAGAGGGACATTTCATCGGAACACTCCCGAACCGCACACCCCGCGGCTGGCAGACGGCGGCCCGCGCGCACTCGGGTGACACGCCACGCCTGCGTGCACACCGCATACACGCACCCACGAGTGGCTGGGACAGCGAGCATCGATCGAGTCGGTTCCCACGGCGCTCCGGGCCCCGTGGCGGGGAGCACTGCCCCGGCATCCCGCGGGGGACGTGGCAGCGCCGGGAGCGCCCGTGGGATGGACACGGGGATGCAGCACGCGGCTCGGGATGGGAGCTGGCTCCTCCGTCCGGGCCGCCCCAGCGCCGGGACCACCGGGGCTCACGCTATGCACCCCCGGCAAGACCCCCCCCCGGCCGCAGCACTTACCCCGCCATCCTCCCTCTGCCGCTCGGCTCCTTCGCCCGGGGCACGACTCGCGCTTTCAGCCCGCTGTTCTGCCGCTGGCGGGAGGAGTCCTGCCTGTTCCTCTGTCCCGAGCCGGGACCGAGCCCGTCATCGCCCGCTTGGCCCCGGGGAGCGGGCAGCCCGCGGTCGGGACGCTGCCTCCGGTCGTCGGCACCGCTTGGGCTCCCCGCGGCGGCCGCGGAGCCGCGGTCCACGTGGAGGGCGGCGGGGAGGGGCCGTGACGGTGGAGGGGACCGGGACGCTGGGGACAGGCTGTGCGCCGTGCCCGCCGCCCCCAGGGCAGCCCCCCGGCTCCGCAGCCGCGCCGCCACCCCGGCCCCCGGCTCCAGCCTAGCCGCCGAGTCCGGCCGACAGCGGGCGAAGCCCAGGAGGAAGACGAAGGTGAGCGGGAGGAGGCTGGCGGCAGCGCCCCGCATGGTGCCAGCCGGCGGCGGGGGCAGACGGGCGGTGCGGAGCGCTCAGCGTCGGGCTGGCATCCCCCGGCGGGCGCGGGGCAGCGGGCACCGCCGGCTCTCCCGCCCGGCTCACCGCCCCATCCCGCTCCGGGACTCCGACGGGACCTGCCGCCCAACGGGGCCGGGGGCGCAGAGAGCAGTGCTGAGGCAGGGGTGAGGGCTGCCGGGCGGCCCCCGCAGCAGGAGGAAGAGGGGAAGGGCGGCCGGCCTCGCTCGCCGGGCTGCCAGCGAGATCCCGCGCTCCGCAGGCAGCTCCAAGCACCTTCGCGCCTGCCTCTGGCACTGGCAGCGCCTGGAGGGGATGGAGGGTTTTATTTTTGGAAACCTCCCCCTTTGTGTCTTTTTGATGCTGACATCCCCCCTCTCCAGAGGACACGGCTCGGCCCCCCTTCTTAGGAGAGGAGACATTCCAGCAACACCCACTTTGGCAAAGGGAAACAAACTACAACAGAGAAGCCTTAACCCCTGCCTGGCCAGGGAGAGCCGGCCGCCGCCGGGTCCGCAGCCCGCCCCGCCGCCCGGCCCGCAGCGACCCGCCGGACTGCCGCACCTGGGAACGCTCCGGAAAGGTGGAGCAGCCCCGGCTGTGGGGTGCACAGAGCTGAAGACATGGACGCCAGAGGAACGCACCGCTGCCCCTCAGCACCTGGGGACTCCTGGAGCTGCATCAGCACCGCTAGCCCTCTCGCTGCTCTGGATCGCATCTACGGGAAAAAGGCACGGCAATGGGAAGAGCCTTGTTGGCTATCCCACGCTGGCTCCAGAGCTCTTAGATCCTTTCAACCCCATTCAGGGCTTTATAATCTTCCTTGTATAGGTCCAGGCTAGGAAAGGACCCACCTAAAAGCTCCAGGTCCTTCAGCCTGAGATGTCTTTCAGGAGACATATTCCAGGAGCTTAGAGTAGATGTCCATCCTTCCCCCATCTGTCTCTGCCTGAGTACCAAGAGGTCGAATGAGGACTTGAAATGACCACTTGGCTTTATATGTGCTGAGAAGGACTGAGAGAAGAGTAGGAGGAGGGAGAACGGGGCCACAAATCACCTTTCAGCCACACACATCAGCTTGACCTTGTGCTCTGCCACATTGCTGCAGTTCTCTGCTGCTCTTGGCTGTCTTGGGCAAGGAGCAAATCCTCCCACTGGAGTGCAGACACTGTCCTTTATTTGGGGTGGGCTCATTCCAACTCACAGAAGCGTTGGTGACCTTGGTGGGTGGCTAAAGGCCTCTTGCTGCATCTCTACATGCAAAGAGGCAGAGGAGGGCACCACAAATGCTCACAGGAAGGAGATACTCACTGGATTCTGTCCCTGCAGTGGATCCTGTGATGCCCCTGAGTGCAGCAGCTGGATGTCTGCAGGAGAACACGAGGAGCTCTGCGTGTGCACAGAGTGATCCTTTGGGTGCATCTTCATGTCTTCCAGCAGCCCACAGGTTAGGGGCTCCTTCAGCCAGATGCTGCAGCTCAGCCACTGGGTTTAAAAGGCAAATTGTCATATCAGTCCATGATTTCATCTAATTTCTTTTGTCCCTTTTGGTGTGAAGGGTGACTGCAACATAGACTACTGGCTCCCCTTCTGTGCCTGTTGCTCCCCCAGCCCATTACAGCCCCATTCCACTGATGCTCCTCTCCCTTCAGCCTCTCCTACTACAGGTGCTGCCTTCTCTGGTGCTCACCAAGCTGTCTGCTTTCCAACAGCTTTGTGGCAGAGGGGTCTGTTCAGCTCCCCAGTTCTATCTCTCCAGCCTCAGCAGTTGTGCTCCTAAAGCCTTTCCTATTTGAAACCAGTGGCTCCATCTCCCTTCTTCTCATTGCCCCTTGAATTTTAGGCTCTCTCAGACCACAGTCGCCCCCTTCTTGGGATGGGAACATTGCTGCCTACCCTCCAGCATGCAGAGGAGCTAGAAAAGGAACAAAAGCACAGGGAATGAAACCTCCTGAAAGCAGGCTGGTTCTGGAGTGGAGCAGGACCTCAGCACATCCATTCTGGCTGGGGATGGCAAGTGAGGGAGATGGGAGGTAACTTCGCAGGTAAGCAAGTGTGACCTGAATAATGGGCAGAGTGTGTTCAGGCTTTACCTTGGCCCTGGCAGATGGCTTACAGGGCAGCAGAAATACCAGAGGGTCCTTTGGCACTTCCTGGGATGCAGTCAGCTTGCCTTTCTGTCCTATCAGGGCAGAGACAGTCACTGGGGGAAGGAGTTTGCATGGCTGTGGATGTCATGAGCAATGCCCAGTAACAGCCATGGCTTGTTTCTTTGTTCTGAGGAAGAAGAATGTCCTTTCCATCCTCACCTAATTACTTTCTTATGCAGCAGTGGAAAGAATGCTTGTGCCTAAACCTGACATGAGAAAATTATCAATGCCATAAACAAAGCCATAAACAAAGCGGCCAAGAGTCAGGGTAGTGCTCAAAGCTAGAGCAGGAGATCCCAGAACAGCGGGCACAAGCAGATTCCTCCTTTCTGGAGGTGCTGGATCACCCCAGAGAAGAAGATGACTTGCAGCATCCCCAGGGGACAGCACGTGCACAGGAGCCTGCACTCGGGGCCCCAAGGGTAGTGGGGCTGCAGGAGCTTGTGCCTCCCTAATGGGGCTGAGCAAGGAGATGTGCAAACCCAACAGAGGCATCAACAGCCCCCTGGCACCTCCTGCAGCCTCCCCTGGCTGCGGTGGAGCCTGGCCCAGGGAGTTGGCATCCCTTCTCAAATCAGCTTAGCTCCATGTTTACAGTAACCCCCTGGAGCTGGACACTGAGCACAGCCTCACACATGCAAACACTCCCTCGCTTTTTCACGGATTGCTGATGCCATTTGATCCCACAGAAGTGCTGCAGCAGAACAGGGGCCAGCTGAGGGCAGTGGCCCCTAAGTCCCCCACCTGAGGGCTGTCTAGCACAAGGAGCTGCGGGCACAGGGGTTATGTGCAGGTGCTCCATGGCTCATTTCATATTTGGCCATTCCCAAAAACAAACCCATTGGAAAAGGGGAAGGGCAGGGTGTGCGGGGAGTTCTAGTGCAGTTGGGCTTCAGCATGCAGCCCAGTGGGGGCTCAGTAGGCAAACATGAAATACCTCATTGCTCAGGAACTCACACAGGCAGAGTGTGGATGGTTGGGCTGCTTGCTTCTGAGGTCAAGCCTGCGCTTGGGAAGAGAGATCAGCAGCAGCTGAGTGAGGATGGGGCAATAAGTCGGCTAGCAGGGTTTGACAGCCCAGCCCCCTGCAGCAGGGAGCACAGGGCTCCTCTGGGGATATGACCTTCAGGCAGGCAGCTCAAAGAGCTTTTTGCTGCCTTCACTTCCCTTAATTCATCATGTGACCTTCTAGGCAGCAGAAATGGCACCAGAGGGGACTCCAAGAGCAGAGATAATTGCAGCATCTCTACAAGTCCATGCTTTCCAGGGCCAGGGCACTGAGCTGAATGAGGTAGATCTGGCAGCCAGTTCAGAAAGCAAAGGGCTCATCAGACTCTGCAGAGAAGAGGAGCAAGTGTGGCCTGCATTGATGAAACTTCTCACCTGCCCTGTCTACGGCAGAGAGAGTGGGGTGCTGGGGCAGCTGAGGATCAAAGCCACGAGGCCAGAGGCAGAGGGGTCAAAGTGCACTGTGACCTGGAGAGATGAGCATAAGTCACATCATCTTGAGCCCTCTCACAGGACAGGGAAAAGGGACTCTTCAAGACTGTGTTGATGGGGGCCCCTCTGTGCTAGGCCCCCTCACACCTTCATTACCCCACCCATTGGGTCCACACCAGCTCTGCACAATTTCCCTGGGGAGGTAACACCTGGGAGCCATGCTTCCAGGGCCAGTTGGCCCCCATATGTGGCTCCTGGCACTGTATCCCTTCGATTAATTAGCCCCTTTTCTTCCTCTTCAGAAGGGTTCACAACCCACATGTGCTCCTTCCTCTGCTGCGAGCATACCCATAACGCACTGCAGATGGGACACATTCCATGGATTCAGAAGCTGCCTGCAGCTCCCGCAGAGGAAGAAGGAGTGCTCCCCTTGCTCAGGGCTCAAGGGCAGGGGAAGGTTGGCCAGCCTTACTGGCTTAAAAATTGGAGTGTGGAGCCAGCCTTGTAGAGGTGCAACTCAGCTTCTCTGAAAAGAGCCATCTCACACCAGGAGGGAGAATGTGGCAGCTGTGGAGAGCTGGACAGAGAAACAATTTCAAAGCAGCAGTACAGAGAGATTTCTGGAGAGAATCTCTGTAACCATGGGCATCAGAGAGACAGGAAAAGCAGCTTCTGAATTTACAAACACAGGCAGCAAATCCTCCATGGACAGCATTCTCACCCATTGACTTTGCCATGAGATACACACAGCTGAGCATATTCGTACTTATGGCACCCAGGGAAGTAGACATTTCCACCCAACAGATGAGCCACTACAGCCAGACACATAGCCTGGCCCTTCACCCACCTCCACGCACTCTTGGTGCATCCCTCAGAGCTTTGGGCTACATCTTGGCTTCTCCTGTGAGGAGGCCACCAGCAGGCAGCTAAGAGCTCTGTAAGCAGTGGTTTGTTGTCAGAAAACAGAAGAGAAATTGTCCAGCAGTTCCTAGTCTAAAGCCAAGGTTTGCTGGTTTTATTGTTTCTTCTGCTTTCATTTAACCAGGACAATCTCTGAGATGGAGGCACACACCAGGCAAGTGGGTGTCCTACAACTGGACTTGTTGGTCATGCTGTTGTCTAAGCATATGTCCACGCATTACCAAGGGCTGAGACCACATGCTGAGAAAGAGGCTACAAGAGAAGACAAAGACATGCTGCTTGGAAAAAGAAACTTGGAGAGCGGTACCAGATGGCAGAACCCAAGGGACGGGAGTGCAGAGTGAGGCAGAGAGATGCTGTGGGCTACTGCTGTAGAAAGGCCCTGGTTGGGCTGGCTGCACAGCACAGCTGGTTACTTATTTATCCATCACACTATTTTAGAGCCTATTTGGCAACTCCTCAGGAGAAAAAAAAAGAATGCTCAGTTAGAATGTGACTCATGCAGAGCTACAGCAGCTCAAGGGAGCCTGTCCATTTATAATTAATGAAGTCCTGTTTGAAATGATCCGACTGCAATCTTGCCTCTTCCAAAGAGGCTGGTCTGGCCTCTCTACTTCTTCAATACCTGTGGCTGGAACTGCACGTGGCAGCAAATGGGGCTTGAAAATCAGGAAAGCCTGATCATGCCTGAGGAGCACAGAGGCTGCCCTGACCAGGAAATCCATTCCATCGCATGTTCCCTGTGGAGCAAGCCTCCTCAGGACATCAGCCTGATGGGGGACTTCAGCTGCTCCACTCGTTTGTCAGCTGTCGTCACTACGGAAGGAAAGGGAAATGGAAAGGGAAAGGGAAGAAGGAAGCAGAACATCTTGCCATTTTTATGGGTTGTGACCCAAGAAGAGGGAGGTCAGGGCACTGCTGAAAACAGTGTGGAAAGGGCCCTGATAGTATAAATTCCCATAACCTTCTCTTCTCCTTTTCACTGGGGTCTCAATGCCAAGAGGCTATTCCTGTGGTGGCTATTGAACATCAGCATGTCACAGACTGGAAGGGAACAGGGAAGCAGGAACAGCAGCTTGAGGGTATGCAGGGAGCCTGAGGTGCTCTCCTAAGTGAAAAGTCTCCCTTCCTGGTGTCTGGTACAACTTCATAGGCAGCACTTCTGAAGGAAACCACAACCTGTAGAAAATATAAGAGATACAAACCAGTTGATCCAACAGTGAGGACAGAAGAAACCAGGCAATGCCCAGACTATGCTGAAGAAGCTCTTCCTGAGAAATTCCTCCCATGCTGAACTTCTTAACAACAAAGAGAACAGAAAAAGCCAAAGCTGAATCAAACATTGAATTCTACGAAGTGTTTGTGATTAAAGTAGTTTCATTCCTACTTCTGATTCCAAAGCAATCTTCCTAAAAAGCAATGATCCATTTCCTTCAGGTTGCTGTTCCTTCCTTAAGACCCTCTTCGTGGCTGCCCAGGGCATGAGGAACTTGGACTTTTCTTCAGCCGATCAGCTTTGCATAACAGAGTAAAACTGATGATAGTAGATCCTGAAATAAGAATGACTGGTGGGGCTGATGTTGTATCTGCATATTAGTTTGATTACTCTGCCATCCTGAGATTGTGGGCTCACTCTGATCACAGGATTTTAGGTGCTTTCCTACCAGTTTGGGCACTGCAATGGTTGTGTGAGCAGTGATCTCAGCTCATTACAATGCAGTGATTTCAAGGGGATGTTTAATAGCTTATTAATAAGTGAATCTCAGGGAACTGAAAAAAGTGGCAATTATTAGGTGGCATGTGTTAGAGCTTAAATAGTCAGTCATCATGCAACAGACTAGTGCATTGACACTTTACAGTCCCATTGGGTAATTACTGGGATTAGGCTGAGTACCCAATTTCCCAGCTATGACTTCATAGGCTGGGAATCCAGCTCTCTGGTGACATCACAGTTCCACAAGTCTCCCTCCCTAGCTGCCATGCTGACTACTGACACCCACTCTACACATAGGTGTGGCACACAGCCTTAAGAAGGGACCCACACTCTTACAGAAAATAAGAATAATGATGAATGAAAGTCTAACAAGGAAATAAATGTAGGTCAGCTGCAGAGAAGATGAGCAAAGCCCCCTTTCTTGCCACACCACATCAGGTCATAATCTTCTGAGAAATGCAAGGAGCTGGAGAAGGGGAAGCATCCACTTCCCACCCAAACAGGGGCCACGCCAGGTCCAGAAGTCTATAACATGATTAAAGAGATGGCATTCATGAATCTCCTACCTCTCCCAGAGGACTTTGGAACTAACAACAAAAGCAGGGACAATGTTCGCTGATGATGATGATGAGTACGTCTATGCTCAGCTCTGGCATGCATTTTCAGGCTGTGCCTCTGCCTTCCACCCTCTCCCCTTTCCCCATTTCAGCCCATCTGAGCAGGCAAGGAAGACTTGCACAGCTCAAGCACAAAGGAGTGCCAACAGCACATGTGGCCACCTGCCTTCTCTCAAGGCTGGCAAGCCCTGACAGCAAAGGTGGTAGCTGAGGAAGGCAGCTGGCATCTCTTCTTCCTCCCTCCCAGAGCCAGGCCCTCTGCATCCCTGAGCCAAGGGAAGCTCCTGGAGGGTGGCAGGGCTGAAGGAGGTGGGGAGCTCCTGATATTTCTGGGGAACATCCCTGCACCAGCAGCATCAGATCAGAACTGCCTGCTCTGAGGCTGTGCAAGCCCAGCTGGTCTATGGGCAGCTCCTGCTGCAGAGGAGCAGGAGGAAGGCAGACAGGGGTGCAGAGCAGGAAAGTTCTTTCCCAGCCAGGAGTGCAATCTGGAGCAGACGAAAATGAAGCTACAGCACTAGCTGGCCTTATGGCCACTGTAAGGGACATGAGGATGCTGAAGGCTCCTGGCTGAGCACAGAGCATGGCCAGGGCCACCCCAGGTGGTGGGAAAAGTGCTGTCTCTGGGGGCCCCTCTCAATGCCACTTTGGTTTCTTGTTCCATGAGGAGATGGGACCAATATGGCCCCTGGCCTGAGTCACCCCAACCTTGCTGCCCACTTTCAGCAAAGGCAGTTGCTCCTATGGCAGGTTGCTCTCAGTCAGGTTCTGCTTCCCTGCAAGCTTGGCTGGATCTGTGGGAGCTATGGAGGGTATGAACATCACTGACAAAAGCTTTAGGCTACACAAATCACTGAGAGGTAACAGTGGAGCTAAAATCCTATGTGAGAGCAAGTTTGGGGGTCTGGAGAGTAGAACAATAGGCTATCAGCATGGATCTCATCTCTGAGCTTGCAAGCACCATGTGTAGCTAAGATGGTGTGGTATCAGCACCTTGTGCCCTGCCTCATGCCCACCATTCATAGGCTTCCTATGAGCCTGCACATAAGGCTGGCTGTCCTTCCCACATCAGTGAGCTGGTGCCCCTCTTTAGTAGCCCACTGCTGCCACCAGTCCTTCCACTGGGACTGTGCTTCTCCCCAGCACAGCTTTCAGAAACCAGATCCAGGCCCAGCAAGACACCTTTCCTAGCCCAGAGGGGACACCTGCTTTTCAGGCCAAAAGTGCATGTGAAGTTTGGCCCAAGGAAGCAGCTGCGCCACTTATTTCAGTTCTCATGGCAATGCCAGCAGGGAGGTGCTCTGATCTGCAGTGCATTCCAGACCACAGAGCTCCTGGGGACATCAAGAGAAACCACAGAAAATACCAGAGGCTGTTGGCCAGCTCTAGCCCTGTGCTTCCTCTCCAGGACAGATTCAACCAAAGCCAATGCACCCCAGGGATGCATCTGTGTTACCCATACAAACAGGGCAGCCTCTCCTGTGACAACTCCAGTGCTACTAAGCAGAGCCTGGGGGCTGAGGGATATTCTGGCTTGCGTCTTTGTTCCCTCACAGTCTGAGTTGATGTGAACTACAGCTGACCTACAGCTCTCTGCCTCACCTGTCCCTGCACTAGTATCCATATCCTATATGGCATCAGCCCCTTGGCCCCTGCTCAGTTCAAGCCTCCAGCTGGCTTTAGAGCCACTGCTAGAAACATTATAGCACACCTGTTCTTCAGATGAGGGTTTACAGCCAAGGCTAGCACATCTGGATTGTAAAATAGACATTTGGAAGTTTATCAACATGTTTCCAAACAGTCTGGGTATGGCAGAAACTCTGTCTCGTTGCTTTAGTGGAGGAAGCAGCTGGGCTACAAGAATGGTTTGGTGCCCTTCTCACGCCCCATGCAGGTTGGGCTGAGCCTCTTCCTGACACTAGTGGTCCAGGAAGCTGTGTCAGCAAGGCTCTAGGAAGGAAACAGGGAAGTGAAATCCTGTGCCCTTCCCACCCCAGAACCCGCTGACGCAGCTACACAAAGCCTAGACTTCAGCCAAACATCTCCCAGAAACTCCACGTGCTCAGAAAATTGATTGTGAATCTGCACCATGTGGGTTGGGAGGGGGTAACTGACTTCATCAGCTTGGTCCTGTGCAAAGCTCAGCTGCCAACAGACTCCAAGGCTTTTGCTCTCAGCAAAGTCCTGATCAGCAGCAACACCAAGCTGCCTCTTATGGGTTTGTCAGCACCAAGCAGATCTAAAGGAGGAATGCGGCCCACTGCCCTGAGTTGTTTCACATGTGCAGCCCCTCTCATCATATTTGTTTCTCAGATGTGCAGCACTCACACCAGCGCTAACAGCAGACCTCCGACGTAAGTGTTCAGTAACATACTCTACAGATCTTGGTCTCTTCCCAGTCATCCCACACCAACACAAACATAGCTGATCCTTTGGGGTGTGAGTGTCAGAGGCAAGGGACACAGACAACCTGTAAAGCTCATAGGGCAGGAGGTAGCTCTACCCCCAACATGCAGGAAAGCTTTGGTAACATGGTGGTTGTTTCCCACAAGATCTTCAGATGGTCTGAGCCTAAGTTCATCAGCAGCTGATTAACAATCCTCTCATCTCTTTCCATTTTGCCAGTCCACCTGCAGGTGAAGGCAACATTCCTGTCCTGCAGTACTGACTGCCATACTATGCTCTCATCATGCCTGAAAGAGAAACCACTCTGCTAACATAGTGGCTGAGCACTGCACGAATATCTGCAGAGACCAGCAAAGGTGGCACAAAAGGAGAAATTTCTTTCAAGTTGGATCAGTCTCCTCATTTCTCTGCAATGCAATAGACTGTAAATATATTTATACATATTTTACGACCATTTGGAGACCCAGGGAAACATGGATTCTTTGATCAGCTTCACCCCAGTGAATCTCTTCCGTCCCAAACCTACATGCTCTCAGTAATATTAACCACCTCTTTAGAGTCACTAAGTCAAAGTGGTTCCAAGTTCAAGAAGATTTAGTGGAGGAGCATGGGCAGAGATAAAGATGTGAAGGTCAGGGGTAACTCCAAACCTTCTAACATTGTACCTGTAGTGATAAATATACAAATACATTTCCATAGTGCTGTGCACTCAGCCAATTTCTTTGTCTTCATGTATCTGTTTTAAAAACCTGGGTAAAAAGTGGAAAAGAGACCACCCCACACACCCAGTCTGTGTTTGCCCATATACCTTGTTAGGCCCTCTGGCGCTAGAGTGAGACACATTTCATAGAACAAAGGGCATACTGTAGGAGAAAATGCCTGAATTAGTGTGAGAGCTGTACACAGGTCACTGTTTAGGGAGAACAAGCATGGTTAGCTGCTCCTACCACTGAGCACATGTCTGAAGTCCATGCTAGGGCCCAGTTCACTACTAGATACTTATACTTCCTCCATGGGACTTCAGAACCTACAAAGTTGCTAGAAGGAATTCAGGGTAAGAGGCACTGCAAGACATAACAGAGAAGAACAAGTGGGAAAATAAGGGGAGGGGATTCAAAATATCATTTGGATCTTGCCAAGCAAATTTCCCTTTTGCTTCTGGATGTGCCAGTGGGCCCATCTGCCCAGACCATTCCAGATGGTGTATTTTTACTGAGAGAGGAGGCCACATAGCTTCACATTTCTCATTAAATTGAGCTGGTCACCTCTAGGCTTACAGGTCAATGGGTCTGCTGTCTCTTCCTCCCCCCCGGACCATAAATCTGACCCCTACTCTTGGCCCTCCCTCCCTGAGGCAGGCAGGTCCTGCTCATGACAGCCAGTGCTTTGTTTAGCAACTGAGCCAACACTTCCTCCCAAGGGAGAGCATAACTCTGTAGAGGCAAAGGTCAAGTGTGCTCTTCCCAAAGCTGAGGATTTGCCTTTGCCACTTAATCCAGCCTGAGATCTCACAGCCAACACAGAGCTTCTCTCAAGGCTGGGAACCCAGTCTTTGTGGGCAGAGCAAGGCATACACCTGAGGCACAGGTACAAGTGCAAACATCTGCCCTTTACCACAAGCCTTCAGGGCACTAGCAAGGAGGCAGCTAGGAAAACAAAACCCCAGCAGGTACTTACTTCATCACTATTTTGTGAAATAATCCTGCCCTCACTCTCACCAGTTCAGGCCTACCTCCCAAGACAGCCAGGTGGCTGGTGGTGCCAAACTTCCACAGTCGCTTTACAGCCCTGCCTCCCACTGGGAGGAGTGGAACCGCGGCAGTTTTACCACTACAGAGCCCAGCTCAGATGGCTTCCAAAAGTGTTCTGCTGTGCCCTGGAGTGCTCCTGCCCTGCAGGTCTCAGCCACAGCCTTGCAAGGACTGGCATAGGCAAGGGAGTGGTGAAGGACCCTATCTCTCTGGTTTCACTGTGGAGGTGAGGAGAAAACAGCTCCCACTGTCCTTGCCTCAGCCAGCTGTGAACCTCCCAGCCACGGCCAAGCAAGCAGGTTGTCCTGACAGTGGAGAGCATCTCCTGGTGCTCTCCCACATGCTTACAGACTGGTTGAGGTGCGATGTGGGCTCTGGAGAAGGGCCCAGCCCCCTACCAGGATGCTGGAGTAACATTCAATTGGGTTTTTGAACCCCTCTAAGGATGGAGGATCCACAGCCTCCCTGGACAACTTGCTCCAGCATTGTTAACCCTTTTCTGACCTCTAACACAGGTGGTCATCCACCAACTTTGCTGTAATAGGTTTGGTCATCATCAGAGGAGGTGGAGGTGCCTGTCTTGGGGATATGACACCCACGGACCCACACAATGCTTTTAGCTGCACCTCCAGACTCCAGTCCTGAGGGGCTCCCTCAACTCCCAAGTTACAGGGCCTTGGTCAAGAGGCTAAGCCTGGAGCAAAACAGGAGTGTTCCCCTCATTCTCCCTGACCATGCAAACAGTAATAGCAGATCCAGCCCTTGCCGTTTCCCCGGTTTCTTGCCTTCTGTTCAAGACAACTGAAGAAGCAGTGGTGGGGGGCAGGGGACATCACTTGAGAGGAAGAGTTTCTTTCAGAGTTGATTGCCTTTGAGATTTAGGAGGATTAACTCTTCAGCCCCTCCATAAACACCAGACTACCCCATGGCCACCCTCCCTAGCAGCCCTTGCAGTCAGCACAGATTCACGAGGATCCCAGGCCCACAAACCTATTTTCACAGATGTGTGCCATTTTACCTCCTGGTGTTTTCTAGTTCTCATTATCTCTGCAGAGCTGATGACACTTAAGACATTTAATCTCCCTGGAGGCTTTCTCTGGCACTTTAAATCTGACTTATGCAACATGTTCTGATGTCCTGATCACCCAAGCTCACCTCTGGCTTGTTAACACCCTGGCTGGCCAAGGACCCTTCCCTGCCTGCCAGCAGATCTGAACCAGGCTGAACCTCTGCATTCACCAGAATTAAAGCCTTGGCAGCTTTCTCCTCCTACCCCTTCTCTTCTTATTCATCGATGGTCATTTATCACAGGAGCCTCTTCCCACAGGGGACCTGTGTCCACAGACCCAGATCTGCCCCTGCAGCTGCCAAGGAAATTCCAGGGGCAGGTACTGAACAAGGGCAAACCCAATTAGCAGTTGTCAGGTAACATTATCAATGACCTTAGCCTGGTTATTAACCCCAGCTGCGGGGAGGGCATCAGCAGCTTAGGATCCCTTCCCAGACCATCAGGAGGTTTCTGGTGGGGAACACAGCCTCTTCCCCAGCTTTGTGACTTCTGCTCTTGTTCGAAACCAGTTCAGAAACACAAGAGTTTGGGAACCAAACAGCTCTTAACACTTATCACTGCCTGCCCCCAGAGACAAGTCTAATTCCAAAGTACAGCTACAACACATGTATATCTGTTTGCAATACCCCATTGGATGAATTAAAAAGTGACAATGATACTGGACTTGGGACATGACGACAACTGCTTCATCCAGCCAAACATGACTGAGGCCAAGGTTGGTCCAGCCTACTAAATGGTGCTAGAGCTTCAGGCTGGGCATGGTACCAAACACTACAGTGGAGTCCCTCTACATGGCCCCTGAACATCTTTGCATTTGCAGTCCTGGTGACCTTTCCAAGCTATTCTCCACTATCCTGCTATTTCTTTTCAGGCTGTTCCTTGCTTCTTGCCCACACTGCCTGCACAAGCTATTTTGCAGGAGGAAGGGTCATCTCTCATGAGCTGTCTGCATCATACCAATGTGAGGTGGAGTGAATAGCCTCTGCAGAGCAAAACTTCCACTTCTGTGCTGTACTTGGACACATCGACATTGCTTTTGTTATGGGAAGGGCCTGTCCCCTGTCCAAGCCAACCACTGCCATCACCCGGAGAGGAAGGTGACAGCACTATAACCTGGATGCCCCACACATTCCCTCCAAGACCTTTGCAGTGCTCACATCCAGCCAGGCCCACCAGAAAGGCAGATTGAATGAGGGCAGCTGGACAGGAGCCCTGCAAAACCAACCCGGCCTCCACATATCAGCCACTGAATTTAAATCCGAAGCCACTAACAAATGAGGTGAAGGAAAAGTCTGGAACAGTGACCAAGTTTGGGTTTGAGCCCTGACTCCAGAGCAGCTGGTGCAGCCTGGCAGGCAATACACGACTCAGCTGCCCCCAACACCCTTGCTGAGCTGGAGCTTCCTCTAGTGTTCCCACGGGCCAAGCGTGCCATTCCACCTCCTTGAACCCCTGCAGTCTGCTACAATTGTGTATAGGGAAAGGACCATCTGCCCTCCTTCCAAAGTAGACTTTATGCATCCAGGGTACAAGATGGGTAGTTAAGAGCAGCTACTCAAAGTGGTTTGCAGCGATTCACCACACCTGAACACGCCCAGCCCCAAATCATACACCCCAAGACCCCAAAAACACATCATCTAGAGCACTAGTGTTTCTCAGCTCTTGTCATGCTGTGAGCTCCCCTCATAACATGGCTGCCCCTTCCCACTCTGCTTGCAGAGCTAGGGCAGGCTTTCTTCCAACTGGATGCCATCCAGAGCCTCCACTGAGGTCCAGAGAAGGGAGCAGGAGGTGCTCTGAGGGGGTGGGAGAAGGGACACAGAGACCACAGCTCAGGGGGTTAAGGTGGCATTGCAAAGAACCCAGTACCTGTGGGTTGTGGGGTGAGAGGTATCAAAGGGTCAGACTTTTTTATTGCTACAGCTTCAGAGATTTCTCTTTCCATCTGCCTTCCCACCATCTGCTGAGGCGACTGCAAGGGAGAGGAGGTTTGCAAGGGTCACTCTTGGGCCAAAGTAGATGGAAAGGACCTGCTGCAAGCATTTTACTAGACATGGGCCAGACAGCTGCAGTATGCCCCTCAACCCTGCTGACAGCTCACTGGATCATCCAGTGCACAGAGTACCATGGTGAAGGAGCTGGCTCACAACTGCACATGCTGCCCCGGAGGCTTGCTTGCAATGACGAAGGGTCTGCAGCTGTACAAAGCAGTGAATTAACAAGTTAAGTCCTTCACTGGAAGCCTGAAAAAACAGATGCTGCCAGGAGCTGGTCTCTCCCCCTTCTGGGGACCATCCTTCAGGTCAGAGATGTTTTTTCTTGGAGCTCCCTGAGGGGAAAAACCAGCAGAACCTTTGCTACCCAGAGCTCCTCCCCCTGCGCCTTTGAATCCGTTCCAAATTTCTCAGCTCTGCAGGCTTCCAGTCCTGGCCTGCTGCAGACCTAATTAACTCCCTTGTTCATTTATGGTCTTTTGTCACTAAAGCAAGTAATTGGTGCACAGAGGCAGCAGATCCTCGTGTGCTCACATGGACCTGACTGCTCCCTTTGGTCTGCTGGGGAAGCCCTCTCCTGCTCACCAAGGGTGCCTGCCGTCCCTCTCTGGCCAACCACTTCAAGATCATCCATGGAGAGCACACTGCCTCCATTTCCAGCAAGCTCTCTCAGGACTTTTGCAATCAGAAGACACAGATATTCTCAGGACATGACACCTTTGAATTCAAGTAAGTCTAGACCGTGGACTGCACCTTACCCCTTCTCCCTTGCTAGTACCAAGAAACCCCGTGGTGTTTCTCATCATGCGCTGTCGTTGGCTTGCTTGCTCATGCACACACGCACACTCAGAAGCCTCCAGTTCAGTGGGATGGCACAGACACCAGACCTGTCAGGGATGCTGCTGCAAGGTCTCCCTGCAATTTCTCCCTGCATTGGTACTCACTCAAGTTTGCACACAGCCAGATGCATGTAAGAACATGACCCCGCTGCTCTTTTACCACCACCACCCCCTGTGTTCCCTCATCCCTGGCACCACAAGAATAGAGAACAGCAGAGAGTGGCAGGGCCCTTTCACAGGGGGATAGCTGGGCAGGATTATCCCAGGGCTCCTGGACAAAACAGACAGCTCTTCAGCCTTTGGAAACCTCCCCTGACTTTGTTCCTTGGCCTTGTAGGCTTGGGGGAAGGGATCTCAATGAACATGTTTGTGCTGTTCTTCTTAATAGGGTGTTGTGTAACACAGAGGGAAGTGACTACACCGGGGACCCCAGCTGAGAACAGAGACTTTAATCCTGCTGCCCAGGAAAAACTTGGAAAAAATACCTACATCTGTTCTGTTGCATTAGGCTCATGGCTCAGAGGCTGACAGCTGACCCTGGCTGCTCATGATGCCAAGGTATAGCCCCTGCCAAACAGTGCCAGGGTAAATTACCATGACTGATTAGAAAAGCAAAAGGCAGCCAGAGAAAACTGGGGAGAGCGCTCTCCCTGGGCAGAAAGGAGAAGGCCAAGCCAGAGTTCATCAGGGTACTTTGTCTTCTCCACTGCCATACTGGCAAACAGAGTGGAAGGAGCAATAGCAGAAGAGAACAAGGCAGAGGATGAGATGCAGGGAGAGGCGCAAAGGTGAGGAGGCAGAGAAGAAACTACAGCTTCATCCACCTCTCCATGGGGCTCTCCAAGGATGAGCTTCAGGAGACAACCCTGCTTCTCCTGAAACTTGTGCTAGGCTGAGACCACAGAGGACAAAAGGTACTCTTTTATCTACAAGCAGGGTTCACAGCTCAAGAAGGGCATGGGGCAGATGTTGGCCTCGCAAAGCAGTGCACATTCCCTGCTGTGAGTCTGCCAGCTCCAGGGCATGTAAGTGCACAGGTGTGGGGCTCCCTGATGCAGCACCACAACACAGTTCTCTTCCAGGCTCAGGCTTTGTCATCACCCCACACCCATACAACAACTCAGAGAGTGAAAAGGAAATTAGCTATCCAGTGAACAGAACAACAATACTGAATTTTGACTAACAGCAGACTCCTAGATGCTCCAGAAACATGTCAAAGACTTCTCACCATGTTTGGTGGAGCTCTACATTGATTCACCCATTGGGAACACAGTAAGTGCTGCACTGGGATCACAGGGCCCGAGAAAGAGCCCATTCTCCATGCAGCCCCTCTTAGAGACACAGCAGGATGCTGAGGATGGCCCTCCCCTAGATGTGAGGGAAAGACATTAACACCCAGTTCTGTGAAGGATATGCCTGCTCCTCACTCATATATTAAATTGGCTCAGTCCTAATTAGCACAATATCTATGACAGGATTAAAGCAGATTCTACCTTCTTCTTCCTGCCTAGGGCCACCAGCTACCAAACACTCTCCTAGGTCAACATCCAGCACAGGACAGTGAAGAGTTTCAAGAAAAGCAGAAAAAATGCTCCTTTCTAACTCCTGTCTGTCAGAGACAGGCTTTGGCGCTGAAGCAGGAACGTTTATTTGCTTTAAATCTTATTTAGCCATGGATGTTTTCATTATCCACATGCATGTCACACTCTTTTATCTACTGTTAGGAGGACAGGCAGGAAAGCTCATGCTTTCCTCAGTCCGTATGTGGAGCAGGCAGCTTTGATTGGCCACGTGCTTTTTGCCTTTCAATCCCTGCTGGCTGTCACTTTGACTTTGTTCAAGAAAAGGCATGAGGAGCTGTGTGTTTCTTCCTGTCTCATAAACTTCAACACCACAACATCATATCAAAGTCTCTTCCTCTCCCCATCTCCATGGGCTACCTGTTCATGCAATCCTAAGCCTCCATCACTAAACTGAGCACTTAAGGATCAGGGATCCTGCTGAGAAATGCAACCAGAATGGTACCTTCTGACCCAGAAGCATTTCTGCACTAGAATCCAGGGATGCCTCTTGAGTCCAACATCACAAGTCCCATGACTCTTTACCACCTTCCTACCGTCTGCTGTTGCTGGTCAGCCTGGTGCCTTTCCCTCTGCTCCTTACACTGCTGGGGAGCAGCCCTGTGAAGGTCATAACTTCAGGCCTGAATTAACTCCACAGCATCAAGTGGATTACACCTCAGTAATGTGTTGGTTACACAGCTCCTCTGACACTCTGCCACTTCAAACTTGAAATGAAGCTCAGCCCTGCCCAGGAGGAGGAACTAGAGGAGATGAGGCACTGCAGAGTCAACTCCTAGAAAGACATTCCTAGAGCACCTTCCAAAGGCACTGCCAACAGGCTACTGACACCATTAACTGCAAAGTGTAAGGTTAGCTGGCCCAAGCCACCTCTACTCAAAAACAGCCTGATGCAAGGAGTGTTCAAGGAAGGCACTGGCCTGTGCAGAGACCACTTCAGGACAGTTGCCATGAGGATGGTAACAGGGTCCTTTTTCCCTCCTGTTCCTGGAGCTGCTGCACTGTTCCAGTCACTTACTGCAACTCATCCAAACTCGTGTCAGCTTCCACTCTCCCAGGTTCTCTGGAAAGGCTAGTAGTGCCTGCAGTTAATAAAAAAAAAAAAAGTCCATTATGCTATAATGAGTCCTAAAAAGAGAATATCAGCTCTTTCTGTGCACCAGCTCAATTCTGCTTTCCTGGTCCACACATTAAAACTCCCTCTCTCCTCACATACTGATGACTAACTTGAGTCTCAGAGCCTGAGGGAGCACATCTAATCTGCTTAGTGTTACTGCTGTTGTTTGTTCATATTAAGCACATTATTCTTACTAAGCTATTTGTGCTGAGTCTCCTGAAAGAACACTGCAGGTTAATCATACATATGTAAATCCAACTTCCTTTCATGCATTTTAAATGTGTTGCCTGAAAACAAAAGGGCAAGGGGGATTGGTGCTACAGGGTCTTGTGCAGAACCAGAGGATGCTTTCTAGATGCTCACTTCTCACACACTCCAGTCTGGGCATTAGAAGCACAGCGACTCTTCCAGACAACCTGTTTTCTAGATTAAGAGGTCTGCTGAACAACAACAACAACAACAACAACAACAACAACAACAACAACAAAAGACAAAACCAAAACAACAAACGCAGACAACTGTAACACAAACTGCACGGTTTCAAGAGAGCTGAATTTGGCCACTCTTAAACGGGACCAGCTCAAGTCGGCTGCCGGTCCCCCTCTGGTGGCCAAGCAGCCGCAGTCAGGGTCTGACGGCCCAGCAAGGTTGCCGCATGGCCACCGTCCCTGCTCCGCGGCAGGCACACGAGCATCCTAGGGCTGGGGCACATGGCTCGGCTAGGAAAGCTGCCGGGCAGCAAGGCTGCAGAGCACGGAGCTGAGTCAGGGAGCGGGGCACACCTGGGCTTCAGGGAGGATGTCATGGAAGTCTTCTAAACCCGAAAAGATTCATTACAAGAACAGCCAGCAGCTGCCCGGTCCCTCCACACTGACAGCCTTAGGACTATCTATAACTAAGCCCTCGGTTTTTAAAAGCAATACTGTGTAGCACTAGGAGCTCCGAACTTGAAACAGGGCCCCATTGTGCATGGAGCTAAGCAACATCTGGACACAGAGATTCCATAGGCTTATTAGGATGGGGAATAAGATGGAGAGAAAGAACAGAAGATGGACAGGAAGCAAGTGAGCAGAAGGAAACAAGATAGCACTGGTCAGTACAGAAGACAAGTCAGTGAGATGTTCAATGGGTGAGCACAAAGGAAACCATTCAATGTCTTACTAGAAGACACCAAGGCAACATTTTTGGCCTATAATTTTTCATTTCAAAATGTAGACAATTGCTACCAGTGTATCCCATGTGGTTCCCAATATAAAATGGCCTAGGAGAGAGAAGGCTGAATACCCCTGCTGACTGCTCTAGTCACAGACAAGAAGAGGTTGCCAATTTTCCCTAAGTGGGGGTTTGAGTCTGTTCCACACCAGCAATAAAGTCCTCTGCAAATCTGAGCTAGCTTCTATTTAGCAAGCCACTTCTTCAGACAAACCTGAAACCCCCGCAGCTACTTTCATCATCCTCCAAGAGGACTGCAGGGAATTTTACATCCTTGCATTTCTTCACCTTCTGCTGCAAAAGCAGCACTATCTTATCTCAAAGCAACCTCACACTTCTGCTACTGGAGCACAAGAAAGCTCCCAACAGCTGTTCCTTCTGGTAAGAGATGAGATTTCCAAAATTACTCAGAAAATTGCATGGGTTTACAGGCTTTCAGTATTATGTTAGCACAAATCCCTAAAATAAGGGGTGGGTATCGACAACACACTCACAGCTTAGCAGAGAATTGCCTCAAGAGGGTGAGAAGAATTTGGTTTTGGCCATGCAGTCACTTCCCTGCAAAACCACCTAAACTCACTCTGGCCTTCACATGCCTCAGAGAAAACTCCGGAGCAACCTTAGGCCAATTGCAGTTTCTCCATCCCTCATACAGTGCAAGAGCTCCACTTCCTTTGTCTGTATTCATTGCAGCTTTATACGAAGGCTGAGAGGCTTGGCTCTTAGCCTCACTCCCCACTTCCAACCCTGTGTGCAACTGTCCATGCCTCACCATACTTTGTAGCATGCCACCCCTGTAGAAGGGTAGCTGGAAATGACTGACGGGGAATTTTGGGTGAACTTCAGCTACAGCTGTTTTGTTTTACTGCGAAGAAGTTATAGGAAATTATGTCTAAAAATGAACACGTTCATGCAGTAACACCTCCTCTCCTACAATCAAGTTTCATGCTCTGGAAAGCAGAGATTAGCATTCAATGAAAAAACCAAAGAGCTTAAGGGGAAGATTCTAAATCTTAGATTCTGCACAGTACAGCTGATGCCAAGACAGGCTGAGATTCTGGTCAGCTTAGCTGTTTCCCATAAGTGTTTACCCTTTATAGGTCCTGTAATCACACATTCAAACTCTTTCTTGTGCTTATGTGCCAGGTCAATCAGACACAAGATGGTAGCAGAACAGCCAAAACCATACAAAACGTAGTAATTCACTGCAGGAAATAGGAGTTACAGCTTGGTTCAACTGACCAACTCAGCTGTAACACTATGAAAGTAAAAACAGATCTTATCCCAACCAATCATCATTTCCCCATTTTCTCATTTAGGTATCTGAAGAAATTAATTCTCTGTAGTTTCACAATTGAAGCAAAGCAAGTTGAGCAGAGGAACTGAATGCACAAAAATCCATTTTCCCAAGCAGCACATCATGATATACCTCAGGTTAAGTGGCTCTGTACGGAATCAAGGATCCAAAGACATCAGGCAACTCTTTGCTATTGCTGAATATACAAGCTGGGGCATGTAGGATTCCAGTATGAAGTGCATGGGCATGATTTCTCTGAGAGCCCCAACTCCATGCCAAGTGCCAGGATAAATGGAGGTTGTGGAGTCAGCAACAGGGCACTCTCACCACTCCAAGACATCACAAGAAACTGGAGGTCAGGATGGACAATGTGAGCAGCTAGATGATATCATGCATCCTGTACAGACAGGCTGAAACTTTAGAACTTACTTCATGCTAAAGTAATCCAGCATGCTGAGCTCTCTCTTTCACACCCAAACAGATAGGTTCTGAAAATTCCAGGCTCAACTTCGCCCCCTTCTCATGAGTTGCAGTGGCCATGGCATGTAAAGGCATGTCCACATGGCTTGCTGTGTATAATTTTGCTCATGCCAGGTTTGCTGGCAAAGTCACCCAGCTTTTAGTACCCTGGCCCCAACTCCAACAGCTCTAGACTCACAACCTCTGCAATTTTCAGGGGACACTGGAACCTCAGTTTCTGTATTCATGTCACTGCTGCCTTATGTAACCTTTCTCATCCGAGTCCAGCATTAGACCATTTTGATGCCACAGGAGCTTCTAAGTAATACCAAGACCCAACACAGTGTTAGAGGCAATCCCTAAGAATCACATGCACCACTCACTCTCTTCTTTAGCCAGCGCTTATGGCCTGAAAGCCAGAACCAACACTAGATGCTGGTTTCACATGTGAGAACATCCACCTAATTTTATGGGGGAAGACATGCAGCCAGCCAATGCTCTGCTGGCTGAAGACAGGCTAAATCTTGTACAGCCCAGGGAACAGTGTTTCATCATTTTACAGGCAGAAATGCTAATAGACACAGAATCATGTTGCAGAATCGTCTCAAGTTTTAAAGTTATGATTTTAATCCTTAAGGTGTAAAAGACTCAAAAGCCCCCTCTTCTCCTGGCTTCACCTAATCCTCTTGACAGTACAGTGAGGCACAAGCCCTACAAGTACCTGAAGCTCAGAGTCAGGTAATAGCCAGTGAGATGGAAAAGTGATTGCACTAACCACATTATTAATTTACATAAAAGAGTCCTTAAAATACGTTCAAGCATTACTAACTGCTTCAGAGCATTTCCCAGCCTACTTGCAGTGAGGCCTCACAGTGGCCTGCAAGCCTCAGCCCAGAGTCCTGCCACTTCCAAAAGCTCACAGTTCCTGGCTTCAGTCAGTCATCCTGAAAAGATGCAGGTGGAGAACCATACCCTCCCCCCTGCAGACCTCTGCTATACATCTGAAGACCTGGAGAGGCCCCTTGCCCACAGACAGCACCAGTTTGATTCCCTCTGTAAAGCCCGGAAAGAATGCTGAGGTGAGAAGGCAGCATTTTTAAAATATTTTATTTATTATACAAACTATTTACAAAATCAGCTACTACAACCACAGGCTTCCAAATTTTGGCTGAACTCAGTCAGAAATTCACCAAAAGGAAGTAGGATTTAACCTGTATCATCCACAGCTCCTGGTTTCTATAAACATGCAACACAGTATGCAGGTGCAGGCTGAAGCCAGGCCCCCTGCACCTCAAAGCAGCTTCAGGAAACACAGAAACTGTCTAAGATGGTATCAGGATCCTAAGGATTTCTACAGAAGAGCCTCTATTAAGTGGCAATAAATAAAGAGTAAAAAAGAAAAGTAACGAGCCTCTGCCAGAAGTAACATACAGTATAGGTGACCAAAGCACATCCCCATTGCCATCACTAAGGGCAGGATTAAAAGTAACTGTACTGGGAAAGGGTGTAAAGCTAGAGACAAGTTTAGAAATATTGTGGTGGAACTCAGGAACATGGGAGCAGCCTAGGGGCCTGTGCAAACAGAGGGGATAGGTTTAGCTGACTAAGAGTACCCATCCCAGTTCTGACCGCACTTGTGTTAAGAAGAAAGTCCTTGGCATCTTCACAGCTGCTTCACAGGGAAATACTGGGTGCTGGCTGCAATGAAATGAGAAGCATTTAGGAGCTCTTTCCAGTAGAAGTCGTCCACTCAGTGGTCAGCTACTTCATCCTCAGATTAAAAGAAGGCCAGCTCAAGAGAAGAATGGAGAAGATTCCTGAGGGAGATGTCACTGTCAGAGCTGGCCCACAGCTACAGGGCTGAAAACATCCTCAACCAGGTGAGGCTACAATATGGAAAAAACACCAAGCTATGCCTCCCAACAAACTGGAGTTAAGCTGAGCACCACCACCTCCTCTCAGTCCCTGGAGAAAGCAGTGAAGCGGTGGCATGGTGAACACAGGAGCTGTAACTCTACCAACCATGGGAGCCACCTGCACTATAAATAAAATGGTACCATACTCTCCACCCAAAGAAGGTCAGAACCTTGCAGAATGCAGCCTGCACTAAAAAAGGGAGAACAGCCACTACTAATGTGATCTGTCAGAGCACAACAGTGGCAACTATCAAGCTGGCAGCCTTGCAGCACCTCAGTGCCAGTGAGGGAATGAATTCACAAGGCAAAGAAATCCCCCTGAGTAGTCTTAATGTTCAGCTGACTGTTTTTTGGCACCAAAATGGCTTATTTTTTTTCTGTACAGAAGTAACACACTCAGCCCAAGAATGACTAAGATGCTGCCTTAAAAACATTTTATAGATGTAGAATATTTCCCACAAATTCCCAGTCAATTCAACTAAGCTATACTTGAAAAGCACACACAGTTAACTTAAAATATCCATACTGTGCTCAAGTCTGACCAGATCAGCCTGAGGACAGCAGAAGGGGACTGAAGAGGATGATGTGACATTTTATCCAAAACAGCGTTCTAAAATAAGCTCAGGGATGCCAGTCTGAGAATCCATTCTGGAAGAAATCCAGCAATTCCATAATCCAGTGAAAGCTTACATTGCAGGTAGTAGCAATGCATTTCTCCCACTTTGACTCCTGCATGCCTTTGACTTGAACTAGGGGACTGTAGAAAGCAAAGATCTTGAATTTTGCTTCACTGAAGAACTCATCAAGATACCCAGATTCCCCTTCCCTTTATTTCCCTGAGAAGGGCTGAATGGATTGCCAGCTACAACAGACCCCAGTCATAAGCTTACTTCTCGTTCTGGTCTACCCACTCCTTTCCCCACAAGACAGACAATGGTGGGTGCAGGCTGTGAAATTCTAATTAGCATTTTGTGCTGGAAAGCCAACAGCACTGAATGGACCATGTGGAAAGGAAAGATGAAGAAAGATGGTAGGAAGATTGGAAGGGCAGAAATCTAGCTGTTCTCCAGGCACCAGCAACTCCCTGGACACTCTGCCTGAAATACAGTAGAGAAAGAGAAGCCTCAGGCTGCTGCATGATAGAGGTAGAAGCAAGATCCTGTGGGATGCTGGGGTGGAGGTACCATGTTCTGCCCAGTACCATCATCCTAACAACGAATGCAAGCCCAGTGCACACGGTAGCTGCTTATTGACCTGTCACTGTCACTATATAACATACATACCCTGAAGGTGAATGTGGGATAGGCATTGGTGCTCAGCATTGAGGGATCACACTCCTGCCAATACTCTCTCTCCTGAGGAAGGGAAAAGAAGGCAAGGGCATGGAACAGCTTCCTGTGCAACATCAACTGTCAGAAACATTCAATGGAGGAGAAACTCCTCTTCCAGTTCATTTACAGAGGCTAATTACCAGCCACTGCTGGAGAAGGGCGCTTCTGCTGCTGGACCCTGGCGGAGGTAGTACAGGATCACTGTCAGGGCCAGCACTTGTGCTCCGATGAGATTGTTTTCCTCTTTGGGTTACTCCCTCCAGTGGATACTGCCCTTTTTTCTCTGTGGCACAGGCAACAACAGCATCCAGAGCAAGATGGAGAAGGAGAACCAGAAACCCTTCTGGGTCAGGTGCTGAAAGGATGGACAAACTTTATTCTCCTCACAAGTCATGAGATATCAGGGAGCATCACTGGGGGAGTTGAGCCAAGATAAAGGAAGTTACTAAGACTTCCTATGAGCCAAGGCTTCCAGCAGAGCTCCATGCTAGTCTTCCCTCTTCCTCCTAGAGAGCTATGATAAAGGCAAGCTCAGCAGATTTCCTGCACCTCAGTGTAACTTCTGCTTATGAACTTCATCTTCTCACAGAAGGATGGGTGTACAGGGTGCATGGAAATCAAGTGCAACATCTCCTTGACAAATGCACCAGTCGTTTAGCTGTTTCACATTGAACCAAAGGGAGAATGAGGAAAAGGGAAAAGATGAGCTCTTGATGACATATTTGGGATACAGAAAGGCCACATGACATCTTCTGGAACAAATTCCTTTACATGGAGTCTTTGCTCTGCCTCCACTGCCCAAGTCAAGGGAAGAAGAACAAGCAGAGGATTGAACCTGGGTCTTGCCACGAAGAGCTGAGAGGCTAAATGGTCTCCTGGGAAGGGGAAATCACAGCATGCCAAATCCCTCACAACCCTCGCTGATAGCTAGCTGCAGCATCTTGTGCACTTCTTCATACGAGTCATAAGTAGGGAGGCACAGCTGGTTAAAACTGCAAAACAAAAGAAAAACTCCATTCAAGCTAGGCCTGAGAGGGTACTATCCCCGTTAGCTGCCTTTAGATGAACTGACACAAGCATCACACACATTACACAACATACACTGTTTGCCCACCACAACTAGCTGGTGTCACTCCCAAAAGCACAATGGAGAAAGTCCTACCACCCCAGGATACTTGCCAAGTGTGGGCTGTTGGCAAAGTACTGTGAGTTGGAGCTGCAATGATCTGGAAAGATGGACAGAGTGCAGCAAATCCTCCTGGGGGCAGCTGGGATGAGCCAGTTGTGAACTGCAAAAGCCTGGCCAGCTCTTCCTGCGTGAAACTGGAAACCACAGTCCAAAACCACCTCATGACCTGTTACAAACCAGGAAAGGTAAAGACAGGTCAGCCAAGGAAATCAAGCAAGCGTATTAGCAACTTGCAAGAAGATCAGTCAGTTGTCCTGATAAGTAAGTGTTCTATTAACAGTTAGAATTGATTTGTTTTACCAGGCTGACACATAGAGGCAAGTATTACATAGTTTCTAATCAGTTAAGAGATATCCCACGCTACTGTCTCCCACCAATCCTTTCTCTTAAAGCAGAAAGGCTTCTTCTGCTTCTGCTTTCCCCACAGAGATTTTATTTTTAGAAATACCTACATAGGCAATGAGGTAGGTTTACAATGCAGAAAATGCACTTCCTTCTTGCACTATGCTAATTTTTTGGGTTTTCACATCATCTGGTACTTCTGCAGAAAAGTGGAACTATCCCAGTGTTTACAGATTGAAAATACAAGTTTCTATCTCTTTTCATCTTGGGTGTTTTGGCAGCTTCCGTTATTTCTCTAAACAAAGCTGCTACTATTCCCATATCCCTCCCACTGGGAAATGCAGAAAAGGATGGGAACCATCAGGGGTGCAAATTCAGGCTACTACATCGGTAGTCTTCACCACAGCACTAAACTCCAAACACTACCATGTGGGCTGCAAACATGTTTTTCAAGCATCTCTTAGGGGTAAGTATATCACCATCAACATCTTCAGTAGCAGTAATTCCCACCAACTCCTCCTGACTCCCTGCTGAACCGTTCTTAATTGGTGCTATGTTGGATTATTTTAAAGAGACCACTGCTGACAATTTTTATTTGTTGGTATCTGATTAAGCGTCACCTCTAGCCAGCCAGGCTGAAGGATCTCTCTAGAGGAAAACATTATTTCATGATGTGTGCAGTCCTACCTGATCCCTGAATTTTTCAGTTTGTCCTTCTGAAAACCTAAATTCCAACCAAGAAATCTGTCTTGTGCTGTATTTGGGATAACTGGTTTCGACAAGCAGGAAAGAGCAACCCTTTCATTTACCTTCTCACGGAAGTGCCAAGATCCTCCTACCACTACAGCATGTGCCTTGAAGTCACAGACACTGATATCTCCAGTACCACACATAAGCAGCTGAAAGGCAAGAGACTGCAGTCAGAAAGTCAGGGGCCCAGGAAACAAGGCAACAGCTACTGTGCAAATTACAGATGTTTAAAAGGTTTAGAGAAGAAACACTTTGGCTTTCTCCCAGATCCAGAAAACACTTCATTTGTCAGAGAGGAGGGGAAGTACAGGTAGAGCTGCTTAGGGAGGCAGCAATTACCTCAAGCTCATTCTCATCAAATATAGCCAGGAGATTCTCAGGAACTAATTCATTAAGACCTGGAAGAGAAGGGAAGAACAGCATGTGCTATGCCCTGGGACATAAAGGCAGGGAGGAGGGGGGAGCAGGCAGTATGTTACCTTTCAGGAAGTGATCCACCTCCTCTCTAACCTGATTTGCCAGCCTGTACTGTGCAAGCAGATTTAGGTACAAGATTTTGTTTTCATTGGTCACTGGTATTTGAGCCCCTCCTGCCACCAGCTCTACCACCTGAAAACAGAACACTTGACCTGAGTGTGATCAGCAGCATTCCCCAAACCTGAACTCCCAAACACAAAAAAAAACCAAGCAAGGAGTTACTTCCCAGAGTAACCTCAATTTTCTAGGGCATAGCAGAATTCTCAGTCCCCACTGCTGCAGGCAGTAGCGGTTAAATTGTGCCACCTTCAGGAACTGCCTCCCTCACCTTCTCCAGCTGTCCTGTTTTGCTGTACTTCTCTTCAGCAAAGACCAGATCCATCTCACTCACATCATTGTTCAGTATGAAGCACACTTTGGATTTATAGAATTCTGGGTCATCCGTTTCAAAATACTGTGTGAAAGAATAAAAAAGCAGCGACACAGAGGGAAGAACAAAAGAACTTCTTACGTTGTTAGCCAGAATTCTAGGTCAGCTACTACACCAACATTCAACCACTCCCCAAACCAAAACAGGCTTCAGACAGGGCTGGGAAGCTTTACCTTGTAATGCATACGCAGTCCTATGATCTGCGCCAGGAAGGATCGGGTGAAGCGAGCTCGAACCAGTTGTTTGTAAGCACCTCCCAGAGATGATTCATAAAGACACTTTCCTACCAGGCGGCCCGCAAATTCATAGACTTTGAGTCGTAAATATGTGGGACGCCCTGGGTTTGGATGTACCTGCAAAGAAGCAGCAAAATGAAATATCCAAGTACCAGACTGACTAGCACAAATAACAAATATGAGACCATTTCAAGCCACTACATCTCTCAAGTTGGCCAAGGAGCTTTAGTGTAATGTCCTCAAAGCCAAGCAATAGAAATAAAATGCCTAAGCCTGCCTAGGAAGAACATGAAATGTTGCACATGCACAGGCAAGAAGCTGTATGAGAGAAAAAATCGATTCTGAAATATTCAGACACAACAAAACCTCTAGACACTTTGATGTCAGCTCCTCTTGCCCAAAAATCCAGTCTTTCCTGCTGACTTGCCACCCTCTTCTCTTCAGCCAGCCAGTTCTTTGACACTTCAATGGGTTAAGATCATTAAACAAAGCTTTGAAAAAGGCAGTGGAAGTGACTATGAAGGCAAACTACAGAATGAGTAAGGTTGTGCACCACTTAATAGCAGCATTGTTTAACCATCAATGGTCACATTTCTGTGCATCCAGCATAGGAACTGCAGACTCACCAAGGCCTGGTTGTTATCACTAAAGCGGGTAAACAGTTGATTGGTGGTATCAAATAATGCCTTACAAATGAGCTCAAACCACTCTCTGCGTGGACCTCCCCAGTCCAGAGCTACAAAATAAAACAAGCTTGGTCATCCATGGGTCATCAGTTCAAGAGTTTCATGCATGCTGCTCAGTATTACCCGACACAAGAGTTCATGGCAATGAACAACTCCATAGCAACATGGCAGTGAACAGGGACTGCAGAACTATAGGTTCTTCTCCCAAACCTAGTCCTAGTCGGTTTTTTTGTTTCTTTGGCGTTTTTTTCAGGGTAGAGAGGCAGTGTTTACATAAGGGTTCAGGTTCCTATGTGAAGTAGGTACAGAATAGCACCAGCAGGATAATTCACTAACATCTGCAAGAAAATCAAAGGGCTGGAAAGCCACAAAAGGATGGACATACTACAAGAAACCAGAATTTCAGACTAAAACTACTTCATCATCATTCCTTTTGCTTCCTCTGCATACATAGTCACAGGGTAACTCACCTTCTTCATCCTGAAAAATCACTTCAAAGTTTTTGCTCCAGTCAGAAACAGAAAAATTTCGTGTTGCTTTAAAAGACTGAAAAATAGAAAAAGAAAATAGCAGCAACCATTACTGCTTGGCACCCCATAACCAATATGCAGTCCTGTACAGGTGAATGGGCAAACACAAAATTCCAATAGTCTAGCACTCTAAAGTATAAAAGTTAAAACTAGAAACACCTAAGGTCTAATTCTTATTTGTCCAAAGCCACAGAAGCCAATTCCTTATTTTCTGTTAGGAGACACATTATCCACATAAAATACAGCTCATCTTAAAACCAGTGTGAGGTCGTAGCACAGAAATATCCCTCTCGAGGCTGCAGTGCAGTATTGTTTAAAGTATTAAAATGCCTGTGGGAAGGAGCAATTTCTGTAACGCACTTTCTGCCCACGAATTAGATTTTAAATAGGAATGTTTCAAAGAGCACTACAAAATAGCTTGAAGAGAATTACCGAGTTCATACTCACAGCAAGTCACGATGCAAAAAAGTAATAAAATACCCCAAGTGTATAAAATTTCCTGTGCCCCAATTCTGGACTCCAATTAAAGAAAATTTAAAAAGCTACCTGGCAATCTTCAGTCATACAGGCAGTTTTGGCTTAGTTTATCCTCAAAAGGTTAGAGCATCATGCTACTCACACCTCTAGACTAAACACACTGGTCACATTCATTGTGCCTATCAACCTTGGTCACTAGAGCTTATATTTATTATTGTTGTTGTTGTTATTATTATTATTATTATTATTGCACTGGATTGATTTTGTCTTACTAGACTGTAATACCAATGCTCAAGACAGTGCAGGATTTCCAAAATAATAGGAAAAAATAGTCATGAAAGTACTGTTTAGAAATGAAGTCATTCTGTCCAAGCTATTAACTGAAACATAATCTCATAAACACTGCAAGCTGGTACATGCAGAAAATATTCCAAAACACAGATTTACTGCATGCAAATCACAGGAAATCCCAGCCACTCTTGTTTTCCTCAGAAATGTTCTTTCCATCTTTGTAACATTACTGTTCTGAGACACACATGGAAACAATAAGTCAGGATAACTGCCTCCTCAGCATACACACAGTATTTAGAACATAATTTAAAAACTCTATTATATGAATGACTAAGTTCTATTTTGGAAACACAACAGTTCAGGTCAGAACTGGTGAAGATTTTACTAAGGGACTCTACAGAATATTTTATCATCACTCTGAACCAGTACTAGTAGCCTGCTGATGCAAGAGTTTCATGCATGCAGCTCAGGAACATCTGACTTGACACCTTATCTTGCTGAATGGCTCTGTGCCAGAAAAACAGTAGATAAAGACTTGGGAGCTCTATGTTCTGCTCCCAAATCTAGTCCAGGTAGACTGTCTCTCTCCAGGCCTCGAGTTCCAATGTAAAGTAGGGACAGAGTAGCATCAGCAGATTTCCTGCTTTTATAGGCTATGAATCCATTTACAGAATCACAGAATCATTCAAGTTGAAAAAGACCTCTAAGATTATAGATTCTAACCTTTGACTGATCCCTACCTTGTCAACTAGACCATGGCACTAAGTGCTGCATCCCGGCGTTTCTTGAACACTTCCAATGATGGTGACTCCATAACCTGCCTGAGCAGTCCTTTCCAATGTTTAACAACTCCTTCCATGAAGAAATTGCTCACGATGTTCAATGTGAACCTTCTTTGATGCAGCTTGATTTAATTTACCCTAGACATCTCTCAGAGCTTGATTTACTCAGTGATGCGCTCTTTAAAAATTGATCAGTTGAAGTTGCCTCAACTACTTAAGAAATTGACCAGATCTTGCTGCTGTAGAGAAGGGATACAGCATTCCATATAGTAACAAACCAGAACACAGAGGAGCTAGCTTGATTTTTTTTTTTTCCTTTTTCCCATCTCAAGCTGCCTGCTGGCATCTGCCTTGAAACAGAGGGACTAACCATTTTTAGCATGGCTGCCCTAGCACATTCCAGTTTGGATTTCTTTAGGCACTGAGCAGAATAAAAAGGATGGAGGAAGCACTGGGCTTAAGTAAAATGACTCACACACTCACCGACTCCAGCAGACAGTGACGGCTGACCTTTAGTGTGACCTTTGAATGAGGTCTTTTCATATGCACCTGACGCAGCTCTCGCTGAAAGAAGTTCACTTTGTCTTGGAAGGTTTCAGAGCCTCCTGAGAAGAGTGACAATTTGGGTGAGGCCTGAGCTGTCAACACCTCAAACATCTACAGAGCACTCCTAAGATTAACTGCACAGATCAGCTTTACAGCCCAAAAGCGCATTTACCACAGCAAGGTTTGGAGACAGAACTCTCAAGGTAGTTTTGCAATTAGTCTTGCTGGTATTCATACTCACAGGTGCACTTTCAAAGAGCCTGACAGAGAAGCCAAGCTGAAAAGGAACAGCTGCTGTGATGAAGTGTATTCACTGGAAGCACCAACAGGAACAGAGCACGACATTCCAGGAACCAGAGTTCTCATCAGAAGTCATTCAGTGCTGGCAATCTTTATTCCCCAGGGAAACTAGCAGACTCAAGTGCTAACTTCCTGACTACTGTACCCACCTCACTGTCCCTTTACCTATGTTTTTATGCAGAGAGCGAATGAAAGTGGCTGCCAAGATGTTCCTCTCCTTGCAGCTGAGCTCCACAGGGGGTTGGATCCCATCATCCACCACCAGTGTCAGTAATTTGTGCACAGGATCAGGACCAAGGTATGAAAACTAGCAGCAAAAAGATGCAAGAAAGGGTAAACCCATCATGCAGAAGGCACAGTATGTTCAGTAGACAGAGCAACACCACCTGTGCTCTTAAGAGTTTCTCTGCTCACCCATGTGTACGCAGTTAACAGGAAAACTATTTCAAGCATCCACACTCCAGTTAGGAGGCTGCTTTAAACTTCACACACAAGTCTAAAGGTTTCAGTGGACACAATCACAGCATTTTAACAAGGTCTGGAGGAAAATAATCAAGAACTATGCAAAGGAATCAAGATTTTTGCCTAGCATTGGGACAAAAGGCAGGAAGGAGTGATAAGACTAGCTCCTAGTCACAAATATTAGCAAAACTTAGCCACTGAGAGGGAATTCCAGAGTTGAAATTTATGCCTGTTGTTCTGTGGGTGGAAGCCCTTCTCTCCAAAAGGAAAAAACACACTGTGATTCACAAGGATGACAAGCTATCAACATGGAGGTGCAGTGACAGGTACATGGAAAGAGGCTCACCTTTGTGCCAGGACACACTCTAAAGGTAAAAAGGCGCCATGGAATGATCTTCAGGTAAAATTCTTTCACTGAGAATTGCTGAGTAACCGCAAGGAAAAGAAAATGTTAAATGTCACACATCTGTTAAAGGTCGTCCCTGAAACACATGAGGCAGAGGACAGATCCATAAGGCTAGACCTCTCTTTAACCTCAGGAACAGGTTTCTCAATACATGAGAACCTTTAAAGCTCCACAGAACTGTAAGCAATTTGTCAGTAAAACTTCCCTGTGTGCATTTATGATGCATGTGGGATGCCAGAATGACACAGGTTTTATAGCAGTAAGCTATTGTGTTCAGTAGAACGTCACTAGTCTAATTGCAAAGTAATCTTAAGTATACTTGAGAAGCTGAATTCAGGACAAGATTGTAATGCACTGACAAAAAGGTTTTGGTAAAAGTCACGCAAGAGACTACTGCTATTACTTCCTAATTTTCATAACCATTTCAAACATATTTTAAAAAGCACTTGCAATTGCTAAATCCATGAGATTTGCAGAAACCTATTATCAGTGTATTTCTGCCAGTACAAATAACTAACTGTGCAACTCCTGCCTTCTGGAGAGCAAGTTAAGATGAAATTTTAGCATCTTTAGACAAAAGAAAACCATTTCCTGCACAAACCTTTCCTAGGTGCAATGACTGGAAAAACTGACAAGCAGCATTTGTCCAGAAACAAGCCAAACACGAACAGCAACCCCTCAAAAGAAATAGCACAGTAACAGTTTTCTACCGTTTCTATTTCTATATATGGACACATCCAGGGATACAATTATGCAAGCCTAAGGATCACATTAACAACTTTGGCACCTAAAGGAAGCTTCTAACAGTACCCACTTCTAGTGGTCTGCTTTACCAGGTAATGCAGTAGAAAAGAGTGTGGAAATCCAAAACAATACACCAAGGATGAAAGGATGCTGAGCTCACGAGGACACAGCACTCAAAGTCAGTTCTTAGAGCCATGTGCAGCACCGATTTAGAAATCTCTAGCAGCTCCCTCCATCCTATAACTGTTTCACAGCCCTCTTTTTCCCTTTGGCAGGAAAGCAATTCCTGGATTAGTCTTTCACTTTGATATTTATCACTGCATTTTGCAGAATGCATTGGAATAGATATATTAACAAAGTGAATTTAAATTCATTAGTAGATTTAGAGGAATTTTCTTTCTAGTTTCTGACCACTTTTAGGCAATAATAATGGGAAATAGTTACTGTTCACATATTCTTATTGTAAGAGACTCCTCAGTTTCTCCTGTTTCTTCTACTTACAAATTTATCCTTTGTTCTCTGACCATTTTTTCCCTTTTTCTTTTCAGCAAAACATTCCAGAAACAGGACAAAGACATAAAATCTGAGAAGGTGAGGTTCTCTTAAGTTGAAATTTACAGGTATCAGAAAGTGAGAATAGGAATTGCAGGTCTGACCTGACAAAAATCAAAGGAAAGGTGAACAGAATATCTATTGAACACTCAGCAAGAAAATTTCCAGTAGGCTTTTGATCAGACATAGAAAGATCCTAAAATCTAAAAACACAATCCTAAAACTTCAAGTTCTAAAACACAGTCCTAAAACTTCCAAGGCTCATTTTAACATTATTCTCAGTCACGAGTTCCATGTTTGCCATAAGCAAACATTTTTTTAAGCAAATCTGAGGCACCTGGAGCTAAGATATAGTGCACAAGGAAGCTCTTCAGTTACAGCATACTTTAAACATGCACTCAAGTGTGGTAACTTTATGATATCTACCTTAGGTGACACATAGCAGTACACTTTTTTAGGTTTCTTCACTTTCTCGGGGGTCTGGCTGTCGGAAGGAGAATCTTCATCTTCATCCTCAATTGCAGTAGAAGGACGGCGCTGGGAGGAGCTCAGGTGCATTGGTGGAAGTTGCCACTGAGTGTTTGTATAACTAGGAGCATCATAAAGGTAAGCCTCAAAATAAATACTGACACCTGAGGTGGACACATTGCGTTCTACAATGTTCTTTTCATTCTCTGAGGAAAATAGAGATAAAACAGTTGTGTATATCTTAATGGTGACAAGAAAGAATGCACAGGCCACCACTAAATCAGTGACTATGATTTTAAAGAAAAGGTTATACATCCAAAGGAAAACCTGGTCAAGCGAAACCTTGATAGAGAGAACCCAAGAGTGGGATGAAAAATTTCAAGATGGCAGTTTGCCTGTTAGTGACTGGTTGAAGAAAAAAGGCATACAGAACCTCTCTCTCAGAGCACCAGCCTGAAGGACAGCCACATTGAAGATGGCTCACTCCTGAACAAACCAGGAATTACAGCATTGTAAAAAAAAACCCCAAACCACATAGGTTACATGCAGTGTTCTTCATCCATATAACTTAACATACAATACATGACTGGCTCAGATGCCAACTATTAGCAAGCAATAAAAATTGTCTGATTTCAGAGGTAAACCTCCTGAAATAGGGGTAAAACACATGTTTTTATCTGTTGATGGATCAGAGAGTATTAGTCCTCAGAGATCTCCCATGTTAGAAGCAAATTCATTTACCTTAGCATTTTTAAATGAATAGGATTTCCTTTAGCAAGTAAGCATGGCCAGCCTGCAGGGAAGCCACAAATAGCTCTGCTGCATGAGTGTGCAAAGCACATTGTAAGAGGACACCTGGAGAAGGAATACTGATTCGATCTTGACTCACCACTTAGAACAATGATGTCAAAATCACCATTGCTTATGGGCTGGTTCTGGTAGGAGATGCAGGCATGGAAACACCCCCTAGAGTGCAAGGTGAGTCGGAAGAACACCTCGCAAGTCTGCCGATTGGACACCACAGACTTCTCAAACACCACATCAGAACTCTCTTCTTCTTGAGGACCCAGCTAAACAGAAAACAAATTAATAAAAGCAGCTCTTCAGCTCACCTGAAGTCAAGCAGCAAGGGGTGAAGTTGCACTCACCTCATGGATGGAGAGGCTATAATTGTGCTCATCTATCAGGGACACAGAATTGCTGGTGGGATTGTCATACTCATCTCTGGGAGCTATCTGCAGAGTATGCTGCTGCCCACAGGTCAGCACCAGAGTGGAGAAATGGCAGACAATTTTGGTTTTGGAGGGAACCACCATTCCTGAAGCAGACAACAATAATTCAGAGTCAAACAAATTCCAAGGTGAAGTTACAAAAAGCAAAAGAAAAGCAACTAGGGGCACAATACCCTTGAAAATGGATGAAATCTAAACACATTCTATGCCCCTACATTAAAAAAGCAAAGTATCTGAGCACTGAAGTACATGGTGTAGTGCATAGCATGTGCCTTGGATCAGAGACAATACTAATAAAGCAAGCCCAGTTACTAGACCTCTAAAGAATGCTTTTCCACCATTCTAACTTTCTGCTTAGGAACTTGCTCCCACTGTATATACAAAATATAAGCTAGCTGACACCTAAGAAAACCTGCAAATGCAGCTCACCAAACAAACTTTATTTGGGTTAAACCTGAGCTTCTTCTTTCTGAAGGGATATTTTAGCAAGCTTTGTATCTATTCACAAAACAACAACTAGAGGTCCTTTCAATGATATGTACATGAAACATGAAAGATGCCAATTGGGGTCAAAAAAACAAAAGTAGAAGAAAACAAATTTTAGATGGATAAGAAGGAAATGTTTTTACAGAAGTGTGTAATCAAAGGTATCAACCGCTCCACAAGCTTACAAGAATAGAGTAGGGTATTCAGAAAAAGAAGAGGCAAACTATGACAGCATTTCCAATTCAGATACAAATAACTCTATACTTTCACAAAAGGCATTCTCTGGCTACTAGATGGATTATGAAGAAGTTACTACAAAATGGAGAACATGACAGAAGTGGACAGGAATTTTAAGCAGCACTAATGACTTATTCTGTAAAGCAGTTTCTGTTTTGTTATGTACTGGTAGTCACAAATATGTTTTACTCATGGGTCTGTTGCTGGGATCTACACATGGCAGGAGGAAAATGGTGAAGGGTAACCCCTTCCCTGTCACCTACCTATTTTAGCTGGAAACACATTTACCTGAGGGCCACCAACACCTCCAAATCTACTTTGAATCATTACAGGACCATTCAGACCTTACCTGGCTGGAACACCTTGTAGTAGGGGCTGTAGGCCACATTCAAGCCACCGAGTTTTACAGTGATCTCGTATCTCCCAGCCCTGCGCACAGTGAAAGCCACTTTCACCACATTGGAATTGGGCTCTTGAAGAACTTCCTGGGTTACGGGAATATCAATTGCTAACTCCACATGGCAGATGTGAACTCGCAGCCCCACTGGCCGGTGAGCAGGGAAGGGTTGTCCATTTTTATAGAATAACTGCATGGGAAACAGAGAAGTCCAGGTCAGCAAAAACATACAGCGCACAGAGGAAGAGAAAACAAGCTGCCTTAGGGAAGGACAAATATCTCAGCTCAGCAAAGGAAAAATAATTAATAGACAGCTCTGTCACAGAGACTGTGTTCTCCAGAATGAACGGGGACAAGTGGGCATTGAACAGCCCCATTCTCTTTTGTGCTGGGGTTCAAATGCATGGTCTGAAAAGAACATGCCTCTAGGCATTTCCCGTCTGCACTTGTAGTGCAATATTAGAGCAGAAATCATGAGAATCCACTAGCAAAAGGAAAAAAATAAAGCCATACCCTTTCAGAGAAACAAGCAGATCTTATTCATTTATACAGCTAAGATCTGAAAAAACTCTTACCAATTTGTTACAGAAAACAGTGTGATGAAGATGCTGACCTAAGGAGCTGACCCAGTCTTTACTGCTAAGAAGCAGCAGTATGAAAACAACAGGTTAGATAAAATCACAGGCAGCTCAATCACAGAAGTGATCTTCTGGACAACTTCAGAAGGTAACATACCTCGACCACTGCTTCCTTACAAGGAAAGAATTACACCTTGAAACTCTATAAATGAATGGCTCTTCCAAGAGCCAGCAGCTTGTTGGCCAGAGCCTGCTTGCTATCTGTAATCAGCCTGCAGTCAGAGAAAAGTTACTGTTATTCCCTGTTTCTAAGTAAGGGAGGGTGTGGGGCCTGAAGTAGTTTGTATCTTGACTGACATCAAGGGAAACTAGTGAATGCAAAATTACTGTTGATGAATAAAGGACTAAGCAAATGGGACACAAGCATGAAGTGGAAGGGCACATTGCTGGAGCTGCATGAGTGTCAGTAAGGTGAATGAAATAAATTTAAATAGTGGGAACAGAATAAGTCCCTTTCCCCACAACTTTTTCACTGCCTGCCCTGGAGTTAGAACTCTTCACTCACCATCAAGCAGATGGGTTTTCTTCACCTTTCCAAGAGGGATGGGTATGGCAACCTAGCTGAACCTTTCTTCTTATTTTGATACCTTATTGGATGGGAGGGTGGGATAGAAAGATGGGCACATAAGCCCAGCCAAACCTGCTCAAACTTTCTCCACATAGCTCCAAACTCTCTGTGTTCACTCATCTTATTTCCCTTAGACTTGGCCTTTCGGGATTAGAGGGAAACACGAGTTCTTGGCAGGCTTTGCCAGGACTGACAGAATAACAATCCATTTTGCAGTAATGGGGAGTGGCCGTGAAGCTTTAAAGCTCTTGGGTTGGTAAAATGTCCATTCCCACACCCTCAACTTCAGCTGCACAACCAAAAGATAGCAGCAAGATTGTTGAAGGCAAGGCTCAGCCTACTCTCTTCCCAGTAAAGAAAGCAGCAGCCAGGACAAGCCTGGTCTCCTCTGGCTCTTCAGAGGATTCCGAAGAGAGGGAGATTAGATTTTAAGAAGTGCAAACCTCAATATGCACTTTTAGAGTTTTGCAACACAGTAACAGAGCACAAGCCCTAAACAGATAACTTTCCTACTCCTCAGTTACATCTGGCTTAGGCCCAAAAAAAAAAAAACATTTGAAGAGCCCATTCCTAACTTAGACCTCTGTTCCTGCCCACAAAGTTGCATGGAAACAAAAATAGTGCCTTACATGCACTCGGAAGGCCATGCTATGGCCCACCTCATAGGGGTCCTTCCAATCCCAGGAGATTTTGCAGGACCGGGGATCCAGGTAGTTGCCTCGCACGTAGTCATAGATAGTTCGCTCCCCTCGGCGTTCCCGGTCCTCATGCTGAAGGAAGCTGACTATACGTGCGGCAAGCTCAAAGAGGAACTTAATGGTGAAGAAGAAAGCTACAACAGATACTGTGATCCCACCTGCAGCAAGGAGAGAACAAAGGGTGGTTGCAGCAGCCAAGGTGTCTGAGTCACTCTCTAAAATCCCCTCTGCATCAGCCCAAGATGCCTTTTTGTTAATTATATTCTACTCAAATGCAAATTAGATATTTAAGGCAGATGCTACTGTGTGAACATTTATGGTTTGTGTTATGATACAAGTAAGGTTAGAAAATATCAAGTCTCTTAAAACTCTGCAAATGACTGCAAACAAAGGAAACAGTTAAAGGTGGTACAGAGTCTCAGGTAAGGCTTGCGGACATCCCAACAGAGACATGGAATTCCCTTCAAGTTGCAAATTAGAATTACAGAAATTCCTTTAAGGGAAACAGTCAGATAACCACACAACTCCTGCACATCACATTAAGGCTGGATTAAGAAGCATCACAGAGGCAACAATCCTCCACTACTTCTCGAAAGAAAAAGTAAGGGGATGGCTTAGGAATTAGGTCAATGAAAGAACTTTAGAAACAAGAAGAATGGTCAAGAGGCAAGTCTGCCAAGTGGAGGGCACAGTGTGGGGTGACAGTAACTTCATGTTTGTTAGGTAAACTCTGAACTAAAATTAAATCAAAGGCTTTCAAGAAACCCTTCTGAAGCCTATGGAGAGGTCGACAAATACAGGGGCAGCCTTTCCTTCACTTACCAATAATGTAAAACATCAGGTCCCTTCGGTGAGACACACAGCCGAGGATCACAGCTGCATCTAGAACACAAAATAGGCCAAGTCCAGTCCAGTGACTCTTCCTCACATACACTGGCCTAAATTTAATCTATGATTCCTCAGAAAAAATGCCTATTGATCATTTGTCTTCCTCTCCAAGGACATCCCTAAAGCATTATTCCGTAAGACTGAAATATGTGAACAGCACAACATGCTATAATTAACAGTTCTCCCTCCACCACAGATCCCCATTCAGATTCAGGCATCTATAAGAAGGACAACGTATCTTCCCTCTGAAAACAGTGAGAGCAGGCTCTGGGTACTGCAGGAAGGACATACGTTTTGCAGGATCACCAACGTCAACAACAGTGGCCAAAGCTACTCATCCAAACTCTCACACCTACTTGCAAGTCATGAAGTTAACTTCTACTCTAATACAAAAGCACATTACAGAGCCACCACCAAAATGGACAGAAGCTGATACTTAACCAGCAACCTCAGAAGAAAAGGCTATGGATATGAAACCTTAGAATAATAGACAAGACTATCCCCATTTGTTCAGAACAAACAAAATCCTTCTAGGGCAGAGGTGAATCTATTTTTGCCATATAAGTCTACTACAGAACGTACAAATGCAACTGGAAAAGAGTCCATTTGGATTTTCCTACTCACTTCTGCCAAGTGGAGCCTTGCTGCTGAAACTCTCACTGATCAATACAAAAGCTAAAACCTTCTGTTTGTACACCATTAAGTGTACAGCAATTTTCAGAGACACCAATCTAGACTCAAGTTTTCACTGAGGGGACTGCTAAACAAACATGTAGTAAAAATACCACACCCAGAACAACAACATGCTGTTTGGTTGATAAGACATAGCTGACAGATGGAACAAGAGCAGCAGCAAGGAACGTATGTGACAATTAGACAAAGGATTTGGCATGCAGCAATGCATACAATATAGCTCGCCATGTCACCATTCAGTTAGTGAGAAGCTACATTGTGCATTCAGGCTGCCTTTTTTTTTTTTTTAAACAAACACAAAAGGGGAGTTATTCATCAGTCATCTCGACAGCAGCAATAACAGACATCAGCATGCAGAAAGCTTAAACGAGGTATTTCCCCCCAACAATAGCCATGACTTTCTAGCCCAGCAAATCCCCTTTGCTGGCCTCGGCACACAGTCCAGCCCTCCAACCAAAGAACAATCACATACCTTTACACAAGTACCCATGTTCTAAAAGCCAAAAAGAGGGTATCCATTCTTCAGCATCCTTCCGCTTTGTGCCCAAATCTGGGACAAACATCAGCAAGAAGAGGCCATAGAGAAGATTATCACAGAAAGAGTAACTCTTGGAACTTGCATCACAGAATCACTGCCGAAAGATCAGGACTTGAGTACAGCAGTTTCTTCCTCTTTGTGGAAAAAGGGTTGTCCTGCAGTGCTGTTTCCTTTAGCCTGCAGTTTGCTAGCTTTCCTAGAAAAGTAAAAAAAGGAGAGAGAAAAGTTAGATCTCTCCATTGTGGATAAATCTAGCAAGCACAAACACATGAGAGGTGCAAGATGCAAGAGCATCACTAGACATCAAACCCATGAGAGGTGCAAGATGCAAGAGCATCACTAGACATCAAATCCAAGAGAGGTGCTATAAAAAGCATCACTGTTGATGAGGTGCAAGCCTTCACCATATCCTCAACCTCTATCTGTCACAATCTCATTTCATTATACGACCCCCTGAAACTAGCACATTCGAGATGGAACAAAACACATCCTTGCCTCCATAGGTTTCATGGAGCAGCCTGCATGCTATTCATATAGGAGCATTAAGGATGGAAGCAAGAACTGATAGCCTAGGAGGAATACAGAGAGATTATCTCAGCAGCCAGGGATCAGGTTAGAAAAGCTAAAGCCCTGACAGAACTAAACCTTCCCAGGGGTATCAAGGGCACCATGGAAACTTTCTATAGGTACATTGGTGATAAAGACTAGGGAAAATGTGTACCCTCTCCAGAAGGAAACAGGAGGCCTGGGACAATGAGAAGGCTGAGGTACTCAACAACTTTTCCCCTTCAGTCTTTGCCAGCAAGTGCTCCAGCCACACCAGCCAAGTTGCAGAAGACAAAGGCAGGGACTGAGACTCATGTACATTATGTGATTCTTGGGGCTGGCCTGTCGAGGGCCAGGAGTTGGACTCTGATGATCCCTGCAGGTCCCTTCTAACTCAGGATATCCTATGATGCTATGACCTGACAATGTGTGTTTCCTGTCTGGAAAGTCAACCATGTCCTGGGCTGCATCAAAAGAAGTGTGACCAGCAGGTTGAAGGAGGTGACTCTCCTCTCTACTCTGCTCTCATGAGACCTCACCTGGAATATTAGATCCAACTCTGGTGCCCTCAGTACAAGGAAGACATGGACCTGTTGTAGCAGGCCCAGAGGAAGGCCACGAAGGTGATCAGAGGGCTGGAGCACCTCTCCTGTGAAGACAGGCTGAGAGAGTTGGGGTTGTTCACTCTGGAGAAGAGAAGGCTCCAGGGAGAGCTTACAGCACTTTCTAGCACCTAAAGGCAGCCTACAAGAGAGCTGGAGAGGGATTTTTTACAAGAGTGCGTAGTGGTAGAACAAAGGGAAGGACTTCAGACTAAAGAGGGTAGGTTTAGATTAGATATAAGGAAGAAATTCTTCAATATGAGTAGTGAGGAACCAGATGAGGTTGCCCAGAGAAGTTGTGGCTGCCCCATTCTTGGAAGTGTTCACGACCAAGCTGCATGGGGCTTTGAACAACCTGCTGTAGTGGAAGGCATCCCTGCCCAAGTCAGGGGAGTTGAAATTAGATGATCTTTAAGGTCCCTTCCAAGCCAAACCATTCTATGATCATGTAGGCCTTCAAGTCTTCACACCCAACAAAATGCTATATACTATTCTCAAACCAATTCTGCCCAGATTTAAAGGGCTATTTATAGTCAAACCTCAAAAAAAATTTTTTTTTCAAAATTCTTGGACCACAAAGCAAACTAGATTTTGGTTTTGGTACTGTTGTTTTAGGTATTCAGGAAACTGATATCCTCATAAGAGATACAGTTTCAGGAGCACTATCCACTAAATTACAGTTTACTGTCAGGATTGAGATTTAAAAAAAATTAAAATTTAACAGCAAGAATTGACGCAACCCACAAAAACCAGGACACATGCCAGAAGAAACGCCACAGAGCCTACACAATCGGTATCTACTCATTCAGAGCACAGATTACATAAAGGAGTGAGAATGAAAAGAAGAAAGCCAGGCTCACCAAGGCAGCTGTCTGTTAAGATAGTCACCTCTTCTGAGGATGTGATGTGCTCCTCCTGCCTGCCATGACACCACCTCAGCTGTCACTTCTTCCTTGGTCCCCCCTCCTCTGCCTTCCTCTTCACATGGCTCTTATTTCCCTGCATGCCAATAATCATACAGATCTGGCTGCCTTTACACACTTCTACTAACCTTTCTAATGCACATGAAAATGAAAGCGCAGCTTTTTGGTCGCACTGCAGAAACAGCCAGACTTTCACTGTCTTCCTCACCCACATCTCAAGCAAAGTCCCACCCACTCATCTATTTTCCTCTTTCCTCTACTTTTCCTCTCTGCAACAGTGCTGCAGTCCGCAGGGCATAGGTTCTCATTCTCCTCCTAGGTAAAGCATCAGATTTCTAAACTCATAAATCTCTGTGTGTTAAGGACCACAGACCAAGCAATTTCCTTGGTATTTTAGTTATTTCACAGTACATATCCAAGATGTGCTACAAACGACTGGTTGAAACTCTGCTCCAGCTTGGCCTGGCTGTGGAAGGTTTGTGGCTACTCCCCACAGAGTTGGGGAATTTCACAGAAACTTATCAATATGTAGGAATCTACGAGATCTCCCTCCAGTATCTTTCAGAACCAGTCTCTTCATGTCACAAAAAAACCACAAAGCTGTCTCTGTGGGTTCATCTACTCAAGCTATTTCTGCTTCACTCCACAACTCTTTCCCTTCTGTGAGGCACACCACAGGTCACACAGCCTCTCTCTCAAGCATAAAAAGAGAAAGATCCATCATTTAAACTACAAAGGCTTTTAAGTCAATTGGAACCTGAATCTCTTGATCTGGTTTGCAGCATTTCTGAACTCGATGGACACAGGGAATCAGTTATATCAGTTAATCAGCACAGCAACTTGCAATTTTATTATCCCTACATGATGTGGTAAACAAGACACCAACTTGAGTGGTCACCAGAGATGAAGTGGCTGTTATACAATCAGCTTCCTTCTAGCTTACACACTGCCAGCAGCTTTAAGAGTGCTCCTGCAGCTGGAATACATTGAGGTGAAGAACCTAGTTACAAGTAGGTGGTATCCCAGATACATTGCCACTCACTTAACAGAATGCAGATGTGAATTAAAATGGTATCTCTGCTAAGAACTGCTGGATAACAACCTGGGAAATAAATTCTGAAAAGTGGCAATATAAGGTGCCATCATAGCTAGGCTGGAAAAAAAAAAAAGTGCTGAATTATCCAACAGGTCTTAGTAATCTTGATTCAAGGGCAGAGCAAGCGATGGTCTCCTGCCACCTGCAGGGAAAAGGGGGATTTGGAAAGCTTCACCTTGGTTTGACTCAAGGAGAGGTACTGGCATAATCGGGGTAGACAGCATGGTACCATAACATAAACTGCATTAGTGCCATTGCTTCTCTCAAGTCAGCAAGGAAAGGAAGTTCAGTAATGGGAATATGTTTGTGTACTGCTGCTGTTGAAGCCAGAAGAACACAGTGCAGAGCTCCAGAGGGAAGCACAAGCGTAAGCACACATACGAAAGGAACTGTAACACAGTAATGGCACATTCATGTGGCTACAGCTACAAAACCAGCTAGGGGCATGCTATACAGAACAGATGTACTGAGCTCCGAGGAAATCTACTGTGCCTCTTAATTTTATTTGGTGCACTGATAAATTGCCATTCTTCTCTTAACAACAAACCTTTAATTTTGTTTTAAAGCATTTTTGCAGGTTAATACCACCTCATTCAATCAAGATAAGAGAATCACTTGTCTCTGTCCAGAATCTCTCTCAATCCATATGCACAAATGTCTACCACCAACAGCATGTCTGTCTCATGCCATGCACAGACGACTATTCTCTAGTGAAAGAGACAGTATTTTCTCACACTAAGTAAAGCATGCACAAACCAACAAACAGGAATGCCCATGAGAACCTAACTTTAAAATATATTCACAGAAAACTGGAAAGTCAGTGCAAAAAGCACTAAGCAGGATCCAGGATCAGCTGTCAAGGACAAAAGCTGCATCAATGGTCAGTGTCTACACAAACAGTCATTCTCTCATTAGGGATGGAATTTGTCATATGCATTTACACACAAGCCATATAAAACAGGGCCAACAGGAAAACAAAAAAAGAGAGAGACTTCTCTCACCTGCTTAAGTCTAAGGACTTTTCATTGCAAATGAACCACCACCAGTGCTGCCAGCTCCTCCTGTCCTCCTCAAACACAGCAAGACAGCAACTTTCAGGCCAGTCTCAACATCAGATCTGCTTCCTGAGCCAGGACAAAATTCAGCCCCTTGCCCTGCTGCACATCAGCAGTGAAAGCAGATCACTCCCTTCTTCTACAATTACTTCCCTTCCCAAACCACTGAGGGTCACTTAAGCAGCATCATGTGAGCTCCACCAACTGCATTTCCTCAACCAATAGTTAAGCTAGGTATGATCACTCAGGTGGAAAGCTCAGGTGTGGTTTTCCTAACAAACACAGTTTTTCTTTCAGTCTAATTTTCTTCCTCATTGTCAGAGCATCAGTCACAGCTCTACTGAGGTCACTGCTTCAGGAAAAAACTCCTGAGTGGTTCCTCATTGGCTGCTTTTTCTGACCAGCACACCAGATAAAACCGGTTGTATTTGGAAGACACCAATAGCTACAAGATCTCACTAATCCCAGAAGCTTTCATGAGAAAGGCCTTTCTCTCTCCCTTCCCTGCACAGAGCACGAGAATCCAAGTGCCCGGACCAGTCGAAGAACTTGGAGAACATTTCCTTTCATATGCAGTAAAGACATTTTGGATCGGACTACACCATTATGGCTGCATAAAGTACAGCTAAAATTATGCTCATTCGCTAAGGCTTCTGGCCGCAAATATAGGTAAGATTTAAAGATAATGACAACCCACTTTTCATTAAGAAGTTCATGAGCTAGAGCGTGGCAAAACCAACACTACACTAACTCTTAAAAAACCCCAACAGTCCAGCAAGCTCAAGTGAGTGGGCTGAAGACCTCCGTAACATCACGCCTCTGCTAAACAGAGAAGAAGAGGGGGAAGGAGGGAGATCGGCGTGCTGCGGTTCCCCTTCCAGCCCGCACCAGTGGCGGGCTCGGCGGGGCCACTAAACCCCACGGTCTTTCCCCAGGCGCCAGCTCCCCCCGCCCGCCCGACGTGCCCCCGATGCCCCTGCAGCGCCGCGCACACGGCCAGGCTAAGCCCAAGCGAAAAGCCGGA